>JBBYHL010449080.1:0-16339 GCA_038381835.1 Adansonia madagascariensis | reverse complement strand
CCATCAATTTTATTATTTTTTATTTACAAATTTTAAAATATAGTGAAAATGTAGTAAGATACTTAATATTGATTTTTCTTCATGAAAATAATATGGAGATTGCCTACTCAATAATTGAATTGCTCTGCATTGTTAAGTATAAAATCATTAAAATATGATACGATATAAAAATAATTTAAAATTTATATAATATAAATTATTAATAAATTAAAATTTATATAAATATAAAATATTTTATATATAATTATAATCTAAAAATATACAACTATACTATAAATATATAAATTATTAAATCTAAATTTAGATTCAATGAAAACACTCTTCGGTGCGATTAGACTCCTTTATGCGTTGTTTAGGTAGCATGGCACTAACATAGTAGTACAGTGGAAAATGTTTTACCATGTTGGTGCGGTGGTGCCATGTTTTTCTATTAGAACTTCAAGCTCTGTGCCCTCCAGTGGGACGGCATTTTCTAATTTCTGTTTTTTATCTTATTTTACGTGAAGAATGTATGAATATTTTCGCTTTTTCATTTTTAGTAGTATGATTTTATTTAAAAGTGAAAATAAATTTTAATTGAATATAATTAATAAAATAATAAACATATATTTATTATATAATTAATATGATTAATTAAAAATACATAATTACACAAATAATAAAAATGTAAAATATGATTTTTGAAAATTTTATTTAATTTTTTAAAAATTTCAATTACTTAATATTTATTACTTTATTTTCATTTTATTATATAATTTTTTTGACATAAATATAATTTCAATCATTTTAATTACTATTATTTATCATAAATATA
The DNA here is from genome assembly GCA_038381835.1 of Adansonia madagascariensis. Taxonomy (NCBI): domain Eukaryota; kingdom Viridiplantae; phylum Streptophyta; class Magnoliopsida; order Malvales; family Malvaceae; genus Adansonia; species Adansonia madagascariensis. Next base: position 15,525 of record JBBYHL010449080.1, on the reverse strand, counting down.
ATTTTAATATATTTTATTATTTAACATAAATATAACTTTAATATTTTGTATTTTTTTATTATATATTTGTTGTCGAATTACCACGTAAGTGCATGCATCGTTAACAAGCAATACAGTGAAGAGTAGAGTATTGTTTCCACGAAGAACTGCAATAAATTTACTAACTATTAAAATTAAAACAATTTAATCTTATCCAAACAACTAATTAAAATATTTTAAAATAAAATTAAAATTAAACTAAAATTAATTAAATTAACAAAACAATTAAAATAAATAAGATCTACTTAATCAATGAGAAAAGCTTAAGATTACAACTTCTCTCAGCACTTCATTGGAATCTGTTTTACACCTTCTTAACTTAACTAATGATAATGAGTTGTTAACCTAGAGTTTTAATTTATTTATAAGTATTTTTCTATGGTCTTATAAAAATATTTCTCTTAATCAATTTACTATATTCCTCTACTAATTGAATTAAAAGAAACTCATTAAGATTATACTCTAATTTAGTTATATATGACATGCTTATATATTCCTATCTAACATACAAATGAATTCATTCTAGTAAATTAATATGAAACATGTCATTTAATCTAAGTGGCAGCTAATCAGTTAGAAGTATTAAAAACAAGATTGAATAAACAACTTAAATATCATTAAATCAAGAAAAGAGGTTCAACTAAACTAAACTACATGTTGAGTTCTATTGCCACCCTAGAAAAATGAATTTAGTTCATGATGATTAAATAAAACATAAAACATAGAAGTTTCACCATCATAAACATCATAGCAAAGATAAAACAATTCAAGAAAAGAGAAAATTAAGAATGTTAGGTCTTGATCTTTAACTCCTTCAATCCTTCTCCAATTGCAAAGTCTTGATGGCTGCTTTCCTCTTCAGAAAACTTGGAAAAATAAAAGCTATAAAGTAACTTTAGCATATCTCTAATTCTATCCCTAATAGTTTTATATATAGCCAAAACCCTGAAAAAGAGAAACTTCATCTGCAAATAGCTTAATCAATTTATTTATGAAAGTTGCCAAACTAAGTATTTTTTGCTTTTTAATTAAGTTATTATACTTTGAAAACTCCTTCAGGTTTTGACCAACAAAAACATGAAATTACTTAAATAACTATATAATTTAGGATACAAAAAAAGTAAATAAACCTAAATTGAAAACATCTAAAAATAAATAAAATCTAACAAAAATCTCTCGAACTTAGCTATTTTAATGCACATAATAAGACTATATAACTATTTTATAGAGTTATCACACTCTCAAACTTAAGATTTTGCTAGTCCTTGAGCAAAACAAAATAAAATAAAGAAACGAAAACCAAACAAATGAAATAAAATAAAATGAAACACGAATTAAGATAAATGTATTTAAATGATAATTGCCTTAGTTTTCCTTAAAAGTCATCTCGAAATCCTAACTTAAGGTAGATATAACATAATTTAAGTTCATGCTTTAATTCAATCACTAACCTTATGCTTCGAATAGATTTCTGGGTATGTGCGTATGATCTCTTTACAAATTATTGCAAGCTATCCGAATAAGTTTATACCAATACAAACTACAAATTGATACTAGATTCCCATATGTTTGCTTTTCATCTCTCTCTCCATTAACATAGACTAACATTTCATCAAAGATCATACAAGACGTTATTAAGTTTGTAATGAAAGGCTTAGGTAAAGATAGGCTAAAGGATAAATTTTGGTTTAATTCACCCATAGACACTTTTTCATTATTTTGGATCTTTTGAAGAGCTATTCACAACACTTTTGAAGCACATTCCCCTATTTCATGCCAATTTCTTTTTTGTGCCACTTTATTTATTTACACAACTTTTTTTTTTCATTTTTAATTTTTTGTCTTTTTTTAACATCACCAATATAACTGAATTTAAATATAGTTTAAATATTTACTAGAACAAATTCATTTATATACTTATGTAGTGAGGGTTGATCATGATTTTTTTATTAGGCTAAGCTAAATAATATATGTCAATCAAAAGAGTATATATAAATATATATATATATATATATTAGGCTCAAATGGGAGAAACTAAGTATATTAATATATACATATCGGTTTAAAAAGGCTTAAATGATCCAAAGATGGCCTAAATCATCTTCTGAACTTAGTGTTGTCTAGGATTTCACTCAAGAGAGAATCAAATAAATTCTAGGCTTCTAGAAATAATTGTACTTCACATCAATGCAAACAGTCTTCAAATAAACATGCAAACTTAAGTAAGGTATCAAGTGCCCAAAATTTTGGAAATCATATTCTAACAATGAGATTAACAGAAGAGTTTAACACAAATTTAAATCATGCTTATATTTTCCCAAGAATTAAGATAAATCAACAACTAAGCTCTCCTCATTGGATAAGGATTTCATCATTATAAGCACAAAACATCTCAAATACAAGATGACCTAAACACTTAAACATACTAGACTAAAAAATTATACAAAAACAAAAATTAAAAAAAAAAGCATGCAAAAACAAACTAAGACTAATTTGACATTAGCAAAATAAACCACCTCACCTCACCTCGAAATTTAAAACAAATATTGTCATTAATATTTATAAATAAAAAGAGAAAGATTAAGAAAACTCCTCTTTTCGATGAAGAAATTTTGAGAGAAGCTTTACTTATCCTCTTTAACTTCATGATGCTTGCCAAAGTTGGGAAGCTATAAAAACACACGAAATAAACAACTTATTAGAAATAATCCATAAAAATAATATTTCTAATATAATTTTTTAATATGAAAAATAAAATTAAATTAAAATTTAAAGCAACTAGGTAAATTTTGGGTTTGAAAAAAGGAAAAGAAAAGAAAAAACTAAAAAAATTTTGTAAAAAGAAGGGAAAAAGGGCAGCTCGTCGCTTGGCGCCACTACATCTTAAATTTTTTATTTTTATTTTTATGGCTTTGGTGCTATGGCGCCAAGCCTAGACATGGTTGCAACGCTGTGGCACTCGTCCTAGGCATTGTGATGCTTAGGACTTTGTTTTTGAAGGCCTTGCAAAAGAGAGAAAAAATCAATAAAATTAAAAATAATCTTAATCAAATGCAAAATAGAAAATGGCAGGAGATATGAAAACTTGAGTTGCTTCTCAAGAAGTGCTTGATTTATAGTCTTTGGCTTAACTATTTTTATTGTTATTTTGAGTTGGCTAAACTGATTGATGACCTTTTGTGACAAAATTTACCTCTCCAGCACTACATGAGTCACATTCTCTCTGCTTTTAGCCTTTTTTTTTGCATTCGTATTAGCTATGTTAATTGATTTAAAGTTGTATTTTGTGCTTTTCTTATTCGAACCTCTTTTTGGAAATTTAAAGACATTCATTAAACTTTGGGCACATTATTTACCAAATTGACTGCCAAACATTTTTAAAAGTCATTAGGATAATCAATAGCTTTAAAAACATTAAAGGTTAGCTTTCGGTCTTGAATTCTCATGGTAAGTTCTCATTTTTGTACATCAATGAGAGTTGTATCGGTAGCTAAAATTAGTCTCTTAAGAATGATTGGAATTTCATTATCATCCTCCTTGTCAAGTATGATGAACTCAATAGGAAAGATGAATCTATAAACCTTCATAAGCACGTGCTTCATAATGCCTCTTGGATAAGTATATGATCTATTGACTAATTTTAATGTAAACGTAGTAGGCTTTACCTCCCTTAAACCAAGCTTTCGATAGATAAAAAGAGGCATTAAATTTATACTTGTTCCTAAATCATATAAAGCTCTACCAAAGAATTTGTTATATATAGTGCATGGAATTGTGAAGCTTCCCAGATCTTTGAGCTTCGATGGTAATTTCTTTTAAAGGATGGCACTGCACTCTTTAATAAGTGCAATTGTCTCAAACTCAGCCAACTTCTCCTTTTTAATAAGATTTCTTTTATAAACTTAATATATTTTGGTATTTGGTCTAAAGCTTCAGCAAAAGATGTATTAATATGGAACTTTTTAAATACCTTAAGAAACTTCTGGAATTAATTATCAAGCTTTTGCTTTTGAAGGTGCTGAGGAAAGGATGGTGGTAGGTAGCTTGAAGGTGGTTTTTCTTGCTCTCTCTTTCTATTTCTTACCCGCATATTCTTCATCAATTGGTTTTGGTTGATTCATAGTGCTTTTTGCTAATTTCTTCACCTTTTTTTTTCCTTTTTAAAGCGTGATTGCATTACATTGCTCTTTCTTATCCCTTCTCAAGTTAGGCTTGGCATCACTTTGAAGAGTACCCATAGGATGATTGTTAATGACATTAGCAAGTTTGACCACTTGCATCTCAAGTTTCCTTAAAAGAGGCTACATAGTTCTAAACAATAGCTTTAGTTCTCTTAAGGGATTCTATCTGATCTTAAACCATAGCTTGAGTTTGTCTACAAGATTTTACTTGATCCTAGATAAAAGCATAAGTTTTCTTCATAAATTGTAAGAAAACCTCTTCTAATGATGACTTCTTTTCATGAACAAGAGTTTGAGCTTGGTAAAGAAACTCAAGAAGGAATGCTTGTTTACTTGTAAAGGAAGGCCCTTGATTATTGTTCCATGACAAATTTGGGTGATTTCACCAACTTAGATTATAGTTGTTAGAATAAAGGTCATTTTATTGCCGATATAGCATAGGTTGGTCAATGATCACTAGAATGTTCATCCCACATAGTTTACAAATCACAAAAGGACTTTGGAATGAATGTACTTTCATAGCATCAAGTTGCCAAACTTAGTTCCTTTGATTCTTGATTAAGTCATTACACTTTGGAAACTCCTTTATGTTTTTATCCACAAGAACATGAAAATATTTAAATAACTATATAATTTAAATATAAAGAAAGCAAATGAAACTTATTTAAAAAAATCTAAAAATAAATAAAATCTAATAAAAATCTCTAAAACTTAGCTATTTTAATCACATAATGAGACCATATGTATATCCATTTTAATTTAATGTAGTTACTTTCTTTTTTTGTTTATAATTTGTCGCACTACCACCGCTGCTTTTGCATCAAAATAAATATATCACTACTTGTTTTAATCTTATTGCTGCTATACCCAATCTTAGCACTATAATAACTAATCTCATCACCACTATTGCTTTTAATCTCATCGGAACCAACCCCATCACAATTAAATAGAGCCTTAAGTTTCAAATCCTCTTGCGTTTCACTTAGACTTGTTTGAATTTAATAAGTCCAACTTGATTTGTGCTCAGGCCTTGTATAAGATTTTAAAAGCTTGAACTTAATATGATATGTCACAAACTTATTTTTTAATTAAGAATATTTTTATTTACTTTTCATTGTAAAATATATTTAAATATAAAATAATAAAAAAATTTTAATATTAAAAAAATCTCAAAGATCGAAAGATGAGTTTTGAGTAAGCAAATTCTCTTTTCATTCATGTTTGGTCCAGAATGGAGCAACTTTCTTCATTAGATACTAATGCTAAGCTTACTTAGCTGTTTCTATTGAGGATTTGTTTAACTTAAACAATCACAATCATGCTAAAGTTTCTCAAAACGGATTATTATTAGGTACATTAATAAAGGAGTTTTTAACTCTATGAATAGGATTAATAAACTATTACATATCTTGTTTATTTATTTTTTTATATTTTTAAATATATATTAAAAACATGTGACAGTTTTCTAATCATGCTTATGAAGTTAAAAAATTTTATTGTCTATATACCTCATAATAATCATCCCGTTAGTGAAGATTTTAGACTACGGCAAAGCTAGCCAATTTCTTTTAGCCAAATATAAAAATAAAAAAAAATTAAATGCTTTTAAAATTAATATATTGAGTTTAACTAACAATTAAAAAAATATATGCATAATATATTTATACAATAGATTATTAAAAGATAAATGTATAATGCATTAAAAATTTTTTAAATTTTTTAAGGAGCCAAAACTAATAATTATATTTGTATATAAATTCTAATACATAAAATTAAATTATAAGCAAAAATTAAAAAAAAAACTAAAGGCCAATTTAATTATATTTGCTATATAAATATATAAGCTATATATACATATTAAAGGATTTCCAAATTTTTAGGGGCCCATGACAAAAGACATGGATTATTATTTTTTATGTACTTTATAGGGAATAGAATAATATTAAAAAAAATGTATATATATTATTTATTTATTTTTTATTTTTTAAATATATATTAAAGATATATGATTATTTTTAAATTTATTTATAAAATTAAAATTTCAACTATCAATGTATCTAATAATAATTTTAAAATAATATTTAAAATTTGTAGCTCAAATCCAATATATAAGAGAAAAAATCAGCTTCTTAAAATATATATAATATAATATAATATAATATAATATAATATAGTTTTGCAATCAAATCACCAAAGGTAAACAAAGTTTAAGGGATGTTAGGAAAGTTAAAAAGAAAATTGTCTTCTCATAAGTATTTTTTTTTTTCAAATTTTCCTTATTTTATTAGTGGATTATCATTGGCTAAATCCTCAGTAGAGTTTTATTTTAATTATAAATAGATGTGAAAATTAATTTGTGATTGAACCATTATAAAGTATGACTTTTTTTTAAACTCTATAAAAAATTATCATATATTTTAATAATTAACTTTACATATAATTAAAAAAAATTAACTTTACATAAATTAAAAAATTATTATATATTTTTATTACATATTTAAAAATATAAAAATAAATAAATAAAACACAAAACTTTAGTGCGAGTCCATCTTATAATAATACTTTATTATTTGTTAAAAAATAGTTACGGATTTGACTTTGACTTAATGAATGTAATTTTCACCGCAGACTCTTCCCTTCTCCGTCTTTTAAGATGCAAATTTGAATTTCCAAATGAAATAATAATATTAAATAATGATATTTCAAACAAAATAAAAGGAAATATTTTCATTCAAGTTTCATATCTGTTAAATCACTCTTTTCTATGGTATAAATATTGAAAAGGAAACAGAAGTCTTTGCGAGAACGATATAACATGTGGTAGGTGCGGGGAAATAAAAAATGTAAACCGAATGTTATTGAATATTTAATTTGGGAAATTAAAGTAGTAATTAATGGACTGTTATGTGAAAGGAATCTAAAAAGGAAGTTCTCCACTTTGCGTTATGGAATTAGGATGACTTCTTTTAGTTTACTTTGGACGAGGATGATTATTCTATACGTTACTGGTTACTTAAGTTTAAAAATTTTATTAAGTACAATTAATTGAGTGATATAAATTTTAAAAAATTAAACGATAAATAAATAAGATATATACTATCATATTAATTTTTGTTGTAGAGTTTTTACCTTCTATGAATAATGTATAGCATAATACAAGATTATTATATCGTATTAAGATTCAAAAAAATTATTTTATATATTCACAATAAAATTATTAGATTTCACAAATAGTATTAATAAGATGATATATATCTTTTAAATATAATAAAATAATTAATTAAAAATAAAATTTAGATACATAATAAATTTTTAATTTATTTATGAAATTAAAAAAAATTTTAATACGAATATATCATATATTAATTTATCAAAACTATGTGATAAATTTCAATGAACGAAGTCCGAGGGGAGGCAATGAGCTCTTATTTATTTTGATCACTAGAAAGATAGATTAAAGGCTACCGGTACACGAGCAACATGAGTTCCTCCCCCCCCCCCCTTCCTTTTAATTCTTTAAGCAAAATGGTAAAAATTTCATTTAATTAAATAATAGCTATATTTTTCACATTTATTAAAATTGTTATGATTTTCAGCACGTCGTGTGTCGCGTGCACGCTTACTTTGTCACAGTAAAATATTAAAGTAGAATGTGATATTTTAATAGTATTTATTAAATTTATATTTTTAGAGTAAAAAATAATAATTTAGAAAATCTAACTATTTGTAAAAGCAAAGTCTATATTTTCATTTTTTTTACCAAATAATTACATTTTTGGTGCATAATGAAAGTACTCTATGATTTTAGGGATTTTACATTTTACTCTAAAGTATTTAAAGAGAACAAAAAGAAAAAGAAACTAACAATTAGACTTATAATATATTGCTCGAATTTTTTTAAAGCGTGTTTGATATATATTTGAATATAAACATAAAGTATAATTTTATAAATATATAAATTTTTTTAAAAGAATTAAATATATTTATATAAAAACATATTTAATTCGATTTATCTAAATTCAAATTAAAATAGATAAATTTATATTTATATTATATTTATATATTTTATCATATCATAATCGTATTTAAAATATTTTATAATTTATATATTTTTGATAAATTAATAATTTATTTATATTAATTTTAAAATATATATTTATATATTTTATTCATATAATTATTTAAAATTATTATAATTAAATTTTATTTTAATAAATAATACGTCATACGAATAAAATACGTCGTAATAAATGTAAATGGCTTTTCTGCATAGTACTTCTTTTTCTCGGTCAATATATATTTAGTTTTTTTTTTTTTTGCGCCAAAACTTGACCGAAGACTTGGAGCGTTTAAGCGTTCCCAACCCTTTTGGAAAATAGGAATTCGGGAAATAAAGGTGATTACATTTGAGAAAAAAATAGCCAATAGGGAAAAGCGGATGGTGTCAATGGCACGGCACAACTGGCAATCACCTTGATTCTGTCGTTTACATTGAAGATTCCGTAGCCAAAACTATCTTTAATTTTTACTTTATTTTATTATTTATCTCGTAAATGAATATATACAATTTCTTGGAACTTTCCATCTTTCCTATTTAAACCCACCAAACAAAGCCCAATTTTTCTCACCCTCTCTGTCGTCTCTGCCCCTTCTATTAGTTTGTTTCTCTTCGGATCTGTTCCTGCCGAAACAGCAGCGGTAGCCATGTCTCTCCTCACCGATCTCATCAACCTCAACCTCAGCGAGACCACCGAAAAGATCATAGCTGAATATATCTGGTCGGCTGTCTTCCCTTCCTCCCTTTCTCTCCATATCTACAATCTCAGACTAATTAGTAATTAATACCAATTTTTTTCTTTTTTTGAAAAAACGCTTCCTTAATTCTATTTCAGGATCGGTGGATCTGGTTTGGACTTGAGGAGCAAAGCAAGGGTGTGTTTTACTGTTTCAAACTTTGATTTGTTGAATATTATGATCTGTGTTGTTCCAACAAAAATTTCTTGGTTTTATTTACCATAATAACTACTACTATTGATTACTATATTGGATTGTACAGACTTTGCCTGGACCAGTGACCGACCCTGCTAAACTCCCGAAATGGAACTACGATGGTTCCAGCACGGACCAGGCTCCCGGAGACGATAGTGAAGTTATTCTATAGTACGTTTCTTTTTATTTTGTTGGATTTTTCCTTGCAGATCTCATCTTATGCTTATTGATTCAGATTCAGTGAATGTATTTTGATACTGTTTTTGATTTATAATATAATAATGATTTGTCATGTTTATCTGTAATTTGACTTGGACCAATCAGCCCTCAAGCGATTTTCAAGGATCCCTTTAGAAGAGGAAACAACATCTTGGTAATTAATTCTTTCTCTTGGCTTCCGTGATTTTAGTTGGTACTCTACTTCGTTCGATATTTCACATCATGTGAAAAAAAAAAATCTTTTTTTATAAGTGGTTATTATTTTGAAAACGTTGATAGTTTTAAAAATAAACCAGTAATTTTAAAATATATTTTTATTTTTATTTTAATAATATAATTATGTCTGATTTTTTATATATTAGATTATCGTGCTTCAAGTGTGTGGTTAAGAAAAAAAAAGTGAATAAAAAATTAATTTAAAAAAAATTAATTGGTTGTTTTCTATTTTTTATAAAATGATTTAATTATTTTTTAATGTATATTATAATTAATATACTTTTAAACTTTTTAAGTAATTTCATTGTTTGAGGTAGTACACGATACCAACTCAATCAGTCTTTTAATATAGTATAGATTTTCATTAATTGAGTTGTGTTGCTTGAAACCAAACTTAGGTAAACACATTATAAGTAGCGTAAATAAGTATAAACTTAGAAAAATGAAATAAGGTGGCAATATATTTCATTGATAGTGATGTTAATGAATTTAATTGGGCTAGGTTTTATAATATTTGAATGAGTTTGATACAGGTATTTGGTTTGAAAAATAGATAGGGCTTTGGGTATAGTATTAAATTCCAATTCTAGATTGATAATTATTATTTTATAATTATATATCAATTAATATTAATATTAATCTGATACTAGTAATTTAGTATTATTAATATTCAAAGGGATTAATGCATTCATATTGATTTTTTGGAGATGATCACTTTCTTTTAATTTGATAGTTTTTAAGAATCTTTATGTATAAAAAAATGGCGAATTATTCTCTAAAGTGACTGATTTTTCATGTAAAAATTTGGATGAATTTAAATTGTAAGGTCTTGTTGGGATGATAACGAGACTGAATAATTAGATAAACTAGACTTGAACATTCATAAACTGTTAATTTCTTTATTTGAACTCAATCCAACCCAATCTAAAACGATTGATAAAGTGGATTAATTATAAAAATAATTTTTTTTTCCATTGTAGTAGGTATGGTAGTATTTTATTTGTAAAAGAAAGTCAACAGCGGTAATTCTGTCTATTCAAATGGATAATAGGTGATATGCGATGCTTATACGCCAGCAGGCGATCCCATTCCCACGAACAAGAGATTCAACGCTGCCAAGATTTTTAGTCACCCTGACGTATTTGCTGAGGAGCCTTGGTAAATTTCTTTAAACCTTTTCTTATACTGCTTGGGGACTTTCGTTAATTATTTGTAAGTGGCGCTGGCTTTCCTTAATTCCAAATCCCTATCGGAAAGCCTGGAATCTCTTTGTAATCTTGTGAAAGTAATAAAAGGAAACTATGTGGGACCACGAAAATAGTGACTTAGGACCGAAGACTAAAGACTTATCAACTGCCGGTCATCACGGGTTAGGTGTTCACATACTATGTTTGGTGCAACTGAAAGCTTGAACGAATGAAAATAAAAAAGTCACAATTAGAAAACGGGCCTTGACCTCACCACTGGCTTTAATTTTTATTCCTCACCAACCCAATTTTATATGCAAATAATAATAATAATAGTAATTTTTTAAAGAATTTCGAAGCATAAGCGATGAAATTCTTTATGTAATATAAATCACCATCTTTCATTCTCATTTTTATATATATTTTATATATGTTTTATATGAACTTTTTAATTTAATCTAATATTAAATTTCTGAAGTACATAATTGTGATATGCATAATTTTTTATAGGTAAAAAGCTAATCAGAATATTCATATTTTATTTTAATGGTGTAAGGAAAAAGCATGCGTCATTTGAATGGTGTGCAAAAGTAACCACACCATATTTCCACCATAAAAAAGTTAGTCAATAATTGATGTTGTTCAAACCTTGAATTAGATGGGTTCCTTGTATATAAAGCTTTCCTAGACTTCTTCAGCAAAATGATTAAAAAAAATAAAATAGTTGCGTCACCTAATTTAGATTTTTCTCAAGGAAAAGGATGTCGCATGTTGCCACTGGCCTGTCGTTTTGTTCTTTCTTTTTCCCTTACCTCTTGCTTTTAGATTATTACTAATATCGCTAAATAATTGAGTTTATTACATTTGTAATATAATTTAATTTAATTTAATTTAAATGAATTATTATAACGGTTGTTGGGTATGTTTTCGGACGTCTTGCTGCTTGTTTTATATTGATGGACTTTGTCCAAGCCGTTCCTTTCCGTCATTTATCATTTTTCTTTTTCATTACACCCCGAAGAATCTATCACTTTCTTTCCATTTTTGCCGAGAAACAAAGAGAAAAGAAGTATTCTTTGTGAATTACACGTAGAATTTTAACTCATCATAGGAAAATAATGTTTGAATTTATTTGCAGCTGATGATGTAAAAATAAGAATGATAATAATCTGAAAGTTTTTTTTTATCGGTAGTGGTATATTGGTGTTTGGCTTCTTTCTGCAATGGCTTTATTTCCCCCAAAAATATTAGACTTATCCGGAAGGAAAAATTTAGTGGCCCTTATAATAGAAAATTTACAAAATCTTTGTTCTAGTTAGGTTAGGTTAGGTTAGGTTTGGCAGAGCTAATGATCAATTAATAGTGAAAGTCAACTAACTGGCTGGCCAATAGCTTAGAAATTTTTTTAATAATTTCAGTTGGTCGCATTACTAAATAATAAAAATAATTTTATTTAAATTATGGGCATTTTAGCTGTTTGACTTTGATGATTATATCAAGTTCTATCATTTTCAGTTGTCCTTTTTCTATTCATCTTATAAATTTTATTCTATCATTTCCGCTTGTCTCCATCTATTATTGATTGAGCTTGATAACAATAAAAATAATAAAAAGAAAACTATCAAAGAAAGAAAGAAATGACCCTTACCTTGTTGAGATTTTAGACTATCGTTTAACACTATCTTATAATGGATAACCCTCTGTTGTATATTTCTCATTGCTAATCTTTTAAGAGGTCAAATTCAGTCAATTTCCTTGCTTTTTCTCTGCATATTTCTATCTGATTGATTGGAAATTTAACCTTTTGAAATCAGGTTTGGCATTGAGCAAGAATACACTCTCCTTCAGAAGGACGTTAAGTGGCCGGTAGGTTGGCCGGTTGGAGGGTATCCTGGCCCACAGGTACATATGTCACACTGCATTTTTATTTTTGATTACTCTAAGCGTTTGATTAAGATTCATCGGGGTGATCATCTAAACCAAGTTTTGTGTCCATGTAGGGCCCGTACTACTGTGGAGTAGGGGCTGACAAGTCTTTTGGTCGGGACATTGTTGACGCCCATTACAAGGCATGCCTTTATGCTGGCATTAACATTAGCGGAATCAATGGTGAGGTTATGCCTGGTCAGGTAGGTTTCGCTCTTTGTTAGAACTAACAAGCTAGCTAGTTAGGCTCTTTTTATTTGACGGAGCTTTAGTTTCCATGAATGATCTTATGGTTTATCTGGTCTTGTTTCTTGTGTAAACAGTGGGAGTTCCAAGTCGGTCCGGCCACTGGAATATCTGCAGGGGATCAATTATGGGCTGCTCGATACATTCTCGAGGTATGATCCATTTACTATTTAATCAATGATTTTGCCTTTCAAGGAATGTACCGTAATTTCTTCCATATTCTTTTTTTGAACAGCGAATCACTGAAATTGCAGGAGTTGTCCTGTCTTTCGATCCCAAACCCATTTCGGTTCGTTTTAAAGCTGCATTTTTCACTAAATTGATGAACTTTTCTTTTCCTTCTATCTTCTTTTAGCTATGTTTTCTTGGTCTACTTCTTTAGCATTTTTATTTTTCTCCTTGCTTTTTTTTTCCATTACCAGGGCGACTGGAATGGTGCCGGGGCTCACACCAACTATAGGTGGATACTAAATTCAACGAATTCTACACTTTTTAAGTATATATTCTTTTCCATGCATGAAGAGTTAATTGGTTGAAATAAACTTTTGTTTCAGCACGAAGTCAATGAGAAATGATGGCGGCATCGATGTGATCAAGAAGGCGATAGAGAAGCTGGGTTTGCGCCACAAGGACCACATTGCTGCCTATGGAGAGGGTAATGAGAGACGCCTGACCGGTCGCCATGAGACTGCAGATATCAATACGTTCTCTTGGGTAAGTTGGCACTTTGGTAACAAGCTTATCAGTATGCATGCAATTATTCTTTTTGTTCTTTTCATCATTTCCATACAAATAATGCATCTCTATTTTCGCATTACTAAATTTTGCTTGCAACCTCCAAACACCAGGGTGTTGCAAACAGAGGGGCCTCCATCCGAGTTGGCCGTGACACTGAGAAGGCCGGAAAGGGTAAGCATTCGTTTTCGTTTTCGTGATTTCTCATCTTTACAATTCCTTGAATTTAACATTTTTATTTCTGGTCATGTATGTAATTCACAGGCTACTTCGAAGATAGAAGGCCGGCATCGAACATGGATCCCTACGTTGTGACATCAAAGATTGCTGAAACCACCATTCTCTGGAAGCCTTAAGAGGGGGAAAATTGGAACTTTTGAAGATTGAGAAGGGAAAAGCCTACATCAGATTATATTAATAACCCTCTCATCTTCTTCCTTGGACGACTGGATGAACTTGTGTTTTATTTATTACTTTGTTTCAATTGTTGGATTGCCATTTAAAAACTCTGGTTTTTTTAGTTATAGTCTTTAATTGCTTCTGTCGATTTTATTCGAAAAACCGACTTTGGTCTTCTAAATAAAAAATGCAGTTGATACAAATTATGGCATTATTCTGTTAATAATTAAGTTAGGAGATGTGTTAGTTGGCCTTTTGAAACGAAGGCTTCGGCGTTAAGTCGATTTCACTGGCCGCCCGGATTGCTGAATTCAGACGATAGAACTCGCGGATAAAGACTGTCAAGCGTGTGAAGCTAGCAAGATGACTGCATGAAGTCATTGCCGCTTGCCCGCCAGTGTTGTATGCAGAAGAAGTAAAATATATTTGAATTTAAAAATTTATTTGAAAAAATTTGAGTTTGAGTTTGAATTTGAATTGAATTTGATTTAACTAAAAAGCATCTGAATGTGAGAAAACTCTTAACTTAAAATGGTCTAAACTTGAAATAACTCGAATCCGAAATGATTTAAACTTGAAAGAATTTGAACTTAAATTGATCTGAATCCAAAAGAATTCGAATCTGTCTTGAATTCGAACTTAAATTTAATACTAAAAATAAATATAAAAATTATAATTAAATAATTTTTAGTAAATAAAAAACTTTAATGATAAATTTTATTTTAATATTTTTTTAATAATTTAATTAAATATTAAAACTTTAATTTACATTTTAAATATGATTATACTTGCTTATAGGTTGGGTCGGTCGTGGCTTAAATTGTTTTAAAATCCTAAGTCCATGCTCTTATTTAACGTGTTTAAATCTGCATATTAAAGCTGAAATTACTGTTTATCACATTAAAAAATATTTTTTTATTAATATTATATATTTCATAATTAAATTTAAATAAAATATATTAATTTAAAATCACTGTTCTGAGCCGAGTCGGGCTAGTCTGATATAAAAATATGAGAATCTTGGCTCGACCCTTGAACAGGTCTATATATGATAAAATATTAATTTATCAAAAAGTAAATCATATCATGAACTTTGAAAATATTATTAATAAAGTATATTATTCATTTATCATATTTTCTTTAATTTTATTAGTTAAACTCATTAAATATTTAGAGCTTGTGTATGTTAGTAGTAAAATTTTAAAAATTTCTTTGAATATTATTCTTGTTTTATAATTATAACAATAATAATAATAATTATTATTATAATAATAATAATAATTATTATTATTATTATTATTATTTGTAATAGTAATTAGAATCTGATAATAGTATAACAAAGTAATAAGATAAATTAAAAAATATGAAAGCCATAACAGATAATACTA
>JBBYHL010449069.1:0-16341 GCA_038381835.1 Adansonia madagascariensis | reverse complement strand
CATGTGTCCCAATAAAGAGAACATGGTTTTAGTGCCCAATCATAAAAGGAATGGAGATTATTATAAGTTTCCAAGCTTATCATACTTGACGGATAAACTTTGATTATAAGGTAAATGATGGAAATAAAATCTTTTCCAACCAAACCAAAGCATCAATATCGTGTATTCCAAGAAGAAGAACATGATTGTAGTGCCTAATCACAAATAGAAAATAACGTGTATCATAATAAGGAGAACATGATTGTAGTGCCCAATCACAAAAAGAAAATATCATGTATCCCAATAAGGAGAACATGATTGCCCAATCAAAAAAGGAATAGAGATTATTACGAGAATACACGTTTTTCTCATTTGAGAGATGAAGTTTGATTATAAGGAAAATGGTGGAAAGAATAGCTTTTCATGCCAAACCAAAGCATCAATATCATGTGTCCCAATAAGAAGAACATGATTGTAGTGCCCAATCACAAAAAAAAAATTAAAATTATGATAAGAATCCAAGTTTGTCTCATTCGACGAATGAACTTTGATTATAAGGAAAATGGTGGGAAGAAAAACTTTTTTTGCCAAACCAAAGCATCAATATCATGCACCCCAAATGATATAGTGCCAAACCAACCATAAAAAGCTTTTCCTTCCGAACCAAAGTATCAGTATCGTGTATCTTAATGTAGAGAAGAAGATTATAGTGCCAAATCATAAAATGAATGGAGATTGTTATGAGAATCCAAGTCATCTCATTTGATGGAGGAACTTTGATTATAGGGAAAATAAAGGGGAAAAAAAGCTTTTCTTGCCAAACCAAATGATCAATATCGTGTGTCCTAATGAGGAGAACATGGTTGTAGTGCCCAATCACAAAAATAAGGGAGATTACGACTAATCCAAGTTTGTCTCATTTGACGGACAAACTTTGATTATAAGGAAAATGGCGAAAAGAAAAGCTTTTCTTGCCAAGCCAAAGCATTAATATCATGCATCCTAATGAGGAGAACACAATTGAAGTGCCCAATCATAAAAATAATGGAGACTGTTATGAGAATCTAAGTTTGTCTTATATGACGGACAAACTTTGATTATAAGGAAAATGATAGAAAGAAAAGCTTTTCTTGCAAGAACAAAGCATTAATGTCGTGTATTCCAATAAGGAGAACATGGTCATAGTGCTGAATCACAAAAAGAATAGAGATTATTATGAGATTCTAGGTTTGTCTTATTCGACGGATAAATTTTTATTATAAGGTAAATGGTGGAAAGAAAATCATTTCTTGCCAAACCAAAGCATCAATATCGTATGTCCTAACCAGGAGAACTTAATCGTAGTGCCCAATCACAAAGAGAATGGAGACTGTTACGAGAATCCAAGTTTGTCTCATTTTAAGGATGAACTATGATAATAAGGAAAATGGTGGAAAGAAAAGCTTTTCTTGCCAAACCAAAGCACCAATATCATATATCCTAATGTGGGGAATAAGATTATTATGTCAAATCACAAAATGAATGGAGGTTGTTATGAGAATCCAAGTCATCTCATTTGATGGAGCAACTTTGAAATAGACTGAATAAATGCTTTAATTGCCAAACTAAATGGTCAATGTCATGTATGTCAATAAGGAGAACCTGATTGTAGTGCCAATTCATAAAATGAATGGAGAGTATTACGATAATCCAAGTTTGTCCCATTTAAGGGAAGAACTATGAGTATAAGGAAAGTAGTAGAAAAAAAAGCTTTTCTTGCCAAACAAAAGCGTCAATTTCATGCATCCCAACGAGGAGAACATGTTTGTAGTACCTAATAAAAAAAAAAGACTATTACAAGAATCCATGTTTGTCTTATTTTATGGACAAACTTTGATTATAAGGAAAATGGTGGAAAGAAAAGTTTTTCTTGCAAAAGCTAAGCATCAATATCGTGTATCCTAATGAGGAGAACATGATTGTAGTGCCAAATCACAAAAAAAAAAAACTAAGATTATTATGAGATTCTAGGTTTATTTTATTTAACGAATAAACTTTGATTATAAGGTAAATGGTAGAAAGAAAATCTTTTCTTGCCAAACCAAAGTATCAATATCGTATGTCCCAATAAGGAGAACTTATTGTAGTACCTAATCACAAAAAGAATGGAGATTATTACAAGAATCTCGGTTTGTCTTATTTAACAGATAAACTATGATTATAAGCAAAATTGTGAAAAGAAAAGCTTTTCTTGCCAAACCAAAGCATCAGTATCATGTATCCTAATGTGGTGAATAAGACTGTAATGCTGAATCACAAAATGAATGGAGATTGTTATGAGAATCCAAGTCATCTTATTTCACGGAGGAACTTTAATTATAAGGAAAATGGAGGAAAAAAAAAAGCTTTTCTTGCCAAACTAAGGTGTCAATGTCATGTATGCCAATAAGGAGAACATAATTGTAGTGCCTAATCATAAAAATTATGGAAATTATTACGAGAATCCAAATTTGTCTCATTTAATGAACAAACTTTGATTATAAGGAAAATGGTGGAAAGAAAAGCTTTTCTTGTAAAAAAAAACATCAATATCGTGTATCCCAATGAGGAGAACATGATTTTAATGTCCAATCACAAAAGGAGTAAAGACTATGGCAAGAATCCACATTTGTTTTATTTGATAGATGAACTTTGATTATAAGGAAAATGGTGGAAATAAAAGTTTTTCTTACCAAACCAAAGCATCAATATTGTGTGTCCCAATGAGAAAAACATGATTGCAGTGCCTAATCACAAAAACAAGGGAGATTATGACAAATCTAAGTTTGTCTCATTTGACGAACGAACTTTGATTAAAAGGAGAATGGTGGAAAGAAAAGCTTTTCTTGCTAAAACAAAGCATCAACATCATGCATCCTAATAAGGAGAAATTGATTTAATGCCCAATCATAAAAATTATGGAGATTATTAGAAGAATCCATGCTTATCTCATTTAATGGGCAAACTATGATTATAAGAAAAACGGTGGGAAAAAAAGTTTAGCTTGCCAAACCAAAGCTTCAATACTGTGTGTCCCAATGAGGAGAACATGATTGTAGTGCCCAATCACAAAAACAAGGGAGATTATGATGACTCAAAGTTTATTTTATTTGATGAATGAACTTTGATTATATGGAAAATAGTGGAAAGAAAAGCTTTTCTTGTCAAAACAAAGCATCAATATCATGCATCCTAATGAGGAGAACATGATTGTAGTGCCCAATCACAAAAGGAATGGAGATTATTATGAGAATCCAAGTTTGTCTCATTTGACGGATGAATTATGATTATAAGGAAAATGCTGAAAAGAAAAGCTTTTCTTGCCAAACCAAAGCATCAGTATCGTGTATCGCAATATGGAGAACATGGTTGTAGTACCCAATCAGAAAAAGAACATAGGTTATTATATGATTCAAAGTTTGTCTTATTTGACAAATAAACTTTGATTATAAGGTAAATGGTGGAAAGAAAATCTTTTCTAGTTGAACCAAAGCATCAATATCATGTATTCCATTGAGAAGAATGTGATTGTAGTGCCCAGTCACTAAAAGAAAATATCGTGTATCCTAATTAAGAGAACATGATTGTGGTTCCCAATCACAAAAACAAAATATCATGTATCCCAATGAGAAAAACTTGATTGTAGTGCCCAATCACTAAAAAAATGGAGATTAAAATGAGAATCGAAGCCTATCGCATTTGACGGATGAACATGATAATGAGGAAAATGGTGGAAAGATAAGCTTTTCTTGCTAAACCAAAGCATCAATATCATGTATCCTAATTAGGGCAAAAGATTATAGTGCTAAATCACAAAATGAATAGAGATTGTTATGAGAATCCAAGTCATCTCATCTGACAAAGGAACTTTGATTATAAGGAAAATCGAGGGAAAAAAAATACTTTTCTGGCCAAACTGAAGGGTCAATGTCATGTATGCCAATAAGGAGAACTTGATTGTAGTTCCTAGTCATAAAAAGAATGGAGATTTTTATGATAATCCAAGTTTGTCTCATTTGAGGGAAGAACTCTGATTATAAGAAAAATGGTAGAAAGAGAAGCTTTTCTTGCCAAACCAAAGCATTAATATCATGCATCTTAAAGAGGAGAACATCATTGTAGTGCCCAATCAAAAAATGGAGACTACTGCGAGAATTCAAGTTTGTTTTATTTAACGGACAAAATTTAATTATAGGGAAAATGGTGAAAAAAAAAGCTCTTCTTGCAAAAACAAAGCATCAATATTATATATCCTAATGAGGAGAACATGATTACAGTGCCGAATCATAAAAAGAACAAAGATTATTATGAGATTCCATGTTTATCTTATTTAACAGATAAACTTTGATTATAAGGTAAATGGAGGAAAGAAAATTTTTTCTAGCCAAACCAAAGCATCAATATCATGTATTTTGCTGAGAAAAACGTGATTGTACTGCCCAGTCATAAAAACAAAATATCGTGTACCCTAATTAAGAGAACATGATTGTAGTTCCCAATCATAAAAAGAAAATGTTCTGTATCCTAATGCGGAGAACTTTATTGTAGTCCCCAATCATAAAAAAGAATAGAGATTGTTACGAGAATCCAAGTTTGTCTCATATGACAGATGAACTATGATAATAAGGAAAATGGTGGAAAGACAAGCTTTTCTTGCCAAACCAAAGCATCAATATCATGTATCCTAATGTGGGGAATAAGACTATAATGCTAAATCACAAAATAAATGGAGATTGTTATGAGAATCCAAGTCATCTCATTTGAAGGAGGAACTTTGATTATAAGGAAAATGGAGGGTAGAAAAGCTTTTCTTGCCAAACTAAAGGGTCAATGTCATGTATGCCAATAAGAAGAACATGATTGTAGTGTCCAATCACAAAATGAATAGCGATTGTTACGATAATCCAAATTTGTCTCATTTGAGGGAAGAACTCTGATTATGAGGAAAATGGTGGAAAGAAAAGCTTTTCTTGCCAAACCAGAGCATCAATATCATGCATCCCAATGAGGAGAACATGATTGTAGCACCCAATTAAAAAAAATGGAGAATCCAAGTTTTCCTTATCTAATGAACAAACTTTGATTTTAAGGAAATAATGGAAAGAAAAGTTTTTCTTGCAAAAGCAACATCAATATCATGTATCCCAATTAGGAGAACATGATTGCAGTGTCGAATCACAAAAAGAATAGAGATTATTATGAGATTCCATGTTTGTCTTATTTAATGGATAAACTTTGATTATAAGGTAAATGGCAGACAGAAAATCTTTTCTTGCCAAACTGAAGCATCAATATCGTGTGTCGCAATAAGGAGAACTTGATTGCAGTGCCCAATCACAAAAAGAATGGAGATTATTACAAGAATCCAAGTTTGTCTTATTTGACAGACAAACTATGATTATAAGGAAAATGGTGAAAATAAATGCTTTTCTTGTCGAACCAAAGCATTAGTATCCTGTATCCTAATATGGGGAATAAGATTATAATGCCAAATCACAAAATAAATGGTGATTGTTATGAAAATCCAAGTCATCTCAATTGATAGAGGAACTTTGATTATAAGGAAAATAGAGGGAAGAAACGTTTTTCCTGCCAAACTAAAGGGTCAATGTCATGTATACCAATAAAGAGAACATGATTGTAGTGCCCAATCACAAACATAATGGAGATTATTACAAGAATTCAAATTTGTCTCATTTGATGGAAAAACTTTGATTGGAAGGAAAAGGGTGGACAAAAAAGCTTTTCCTGTAGGAACAAAACATCAATATCATGTATCTCGATGGGGAGAACATGATTGTAGTGCCAAATCACAAAAAGAAAAGAGGTTATTATAAGATTCCAAGTTTGTCTTATTTGACGGATAAACTTTGATTATAAGGTAAATGGTAGAAAGAAAATCTTTTCTTGCCAAACCAAAGCATCAATATCATGTGTCCCCATGAGGAGAACTTAATTGTAGAGCATAATCACAAAAAGAATGGAGATTATTACGAGAATCCGGGTTTATCTCATTTGAAGGATGACCTATGATAATAAGGAATAAGGTGGAAAGACAAACTTTTCTTGCCAAACTAAAGTATCAATATCGTGTATCCTAATTTAGGGACTAAGATAATAGTGTCGAATCAAAAAATGAATAGAGGTTGTTATGAGAATCCAAGTCATCTCATCTGACAAAGGAACTTTGATTATAAGGAAAATAGAGGGAGGAAAAGCTTTTCTTGACAAACTAAAGGGTCAATGTCATGTATGCCAATAAGGAGAACATGATTATAGTGCCCAATCAAAAAATGAATGGAGACTGTTACGATAATCCAAGTTTGTCTCATTTAAAGGAAGAACTATGATTATGAGGAAAATGGTAGAAAGAAAAGCTTTTCTTGCCAAACCAAAGCATCACTATCATTCATCCTAACAAGGAGAACATGATTGTAGTGCCCAATCACAAAATGAATAGAGACTATTATGAGATTCCAAGTTTATCTTATTTGACAAACAAACTTTGATTATAAGGAAAATGGTGGAGAGAAAAGCTTTTTTTGTCAAACCAAAGCATCAATACCATGTATCCTAATATAGGAATAAGATTATAGCGTTGAATCACAAAATGAATGGAGATTGTTATGAGAATCCAAGTTATGTCATTTGATGGAGGAACTTTGATTATAAGGAAAATAGAGGGGAGGAATGCTTTTCTTGCTGAGCTAAAGGGTCAATCTCATATATGCCATTGAGGAGAACATGATTGCAGTCACTAATCACAAAAAGAATGAAAATTATTATGGGAATTCAAATTTGTCTTATTTGATAGACAAACTTTGATTATAAAGAAAATGGTGGAAAAAAAAAGCTCTTCTTGCAAAAACAAAACATCAATATCATGTATCCCAATGAGAAAAACATGATTGTAGTGCCAAATCACAAAAGAACAAAAATTATTATGAGATTCCAGGTTTGTCTTACTTGATAGATATACTTTGATTATAAGGTAAATGGTGGAAAAAAAATCTTTTCTAGTTAAACCAAAGCATCAATATCATGTATTATGCTAAGAAAAACATGATTGTAGTGCCCAGTCACAAAAAAAAATATCATGCATCATAATTAAGAGAACCCCAATCATAAAAAGAAAATGTCGTGTACCCTAATGAGGAGAACTTTATTATAGTGCCTAATCATAAAAAGAATGGAGATTATTACGCGAATCCAAGTTTGCCTCATTTGATGGATGAACTATGATAATAAGGAAAATGGTGAAAAGACAAGCCTTTCTGGCCAAGCCAAAGCATGAATATCATGTATCCTAATGTGGGGAGTAAGATATAGTGCCGAATCATAAAATGAATGGAGATTGTTATGAGAATCCAAGTCATCTCATTTGACATAGGAACTTTGATTATAAGGAAAATGGAGGGAAGAAAAGCTTTTCTTGGCAAACTAAAGGGTCAATGTCATGTATGACAATAAGGAGAACCTGATTGTAGTGCCTGATCACAAAAAGAATGGAGATTATTTACGATAATCCAAATTTGTCTCATTTGAGGGAATAACTATGATTTTGAGGAAAGAGGTAGAAAAAAAGCTTTTCTTGCAAAACCAAAGCATCAATATCATTCATCCCAACAAGGAGAACATGATTGTAGCACCCAATCACAAAAAGAATGGAGACCATTACAAGAATCCAAGTTTGTCTTATTTGACAGACAAACTTTGATTATTAGGAAAACGGTGGAAAGAAAAGTTTTTCTTGCAAAAATAAAGCATCAATATCGTGTATCCCAATGAGGAGAACATGATTGTAATATCGAATCACAAAGAAAATAGAGATTATTATGAGATTCCAGGTTTGTCTTATTTGATGGATAATCTTTGATTATAAGATAAATGGTAGAAAGAAAATCATTTCTTGCCAAACCAAAGCATTAATATCGTGTGACCCAATGAAGAGAACTTGATTGTAGTGCCCAATCACAAAAAAAATGGAGATTATTACGAGAATCCAAAGTTATCTTATTTAACAAATAAACTATGATTACAGGGAAAATGGTGAAAAGAAAAGCTTTTCTTGCCAAACCAAAGCATCAGTATCGTGTATCCTAATGTAAGGAATAAAATTATAGTGCCGAGTCACAAAATGAATGGAGATTGTTATAAGAATCCAAGTCCTCTCATTTGATGGAGGAGCTTTGATTATAAGGAAAACATAGGGAAGAAAAGCTTTTCCTACCAAACTAAAGGGTCAATGTCATGTATGCCAATAAGGAGAACATGATTGTAATGCCTAATCACGAAAAGAATGGAGATTATTATGAGAATCCAAATTTGTCTCGTTTGGCAAGCAAACTTTTATTATGAAGAAAATGGTGGAAAGAGAAGCCTTTTTTGCCAAACTGAAGCATCAATATAATGCATCCCAATGAGCAGGACATGATTACAGTGCACAATCACAAAAAGAATAGAGATTATTACGAGAACCCAAGTTTGTCTCTTTTGACATATAAACTTTAATTATAAGGGAAATGGTGGAAAGGAAATCTTTTCTTGTAGAAACCAAGCATCAATATCGTGTATCCTAATGAGGAGAATAGCATTATAGGGCTGAATCACAAAATTAATGAAGATTTTGACGAGAATCCATGTTTGTCTCATTTGACAAACATACTTTGATTATAAGGAAAATGGTGGAAAGAAAAGCTTTTCTTGCCAAACCAAAGCATCAGTATCATGTATCCTAATATAGGGAATAAAATTATAGTGCCAAATCACAAAATGAATGGAGATTGTTATAAGAATCCAAGTCATCTTATTTGATGGAGGAACTTTGATTATAAGGAAAATAGAGGGAAGAAAAGCTTTTCCTGCCAAACTAAAGGATCATTTTCATGTATGCCAATTATGAGAACATTACTGTAGTGCCCAATCACAAAAAGAATGGAGATTATTACGAGAATCCAAATTTGTCTCATTTGATGGACAAACTTTGATTATAAGGAAAATAGTGGAAAGAGAAGCTTTTCATGCCAAACCAAAGCATCAATATCATGCATCCCAATAAGGAGAACATGATTGTAGTGCCATATCACAAAAAGGATAGAGATTATTACGAGAATCCATGTTTGTCTCATTTGATGGATAGGCTTTGATTTTAAGGAAAATGGTGGAAAGAATAGCTTTTCTTACCAAAACAAAGCATCAATATCGTGTATCCCAATGAGAAGAACATGATTGTAGTGTTGAATCATAAAAGGAATGAAGATTATAACAAGAATCTACGTTTATATCATTTGGCAGATGAACTTTGATTATAAGGAAAAAGGTGGAACGAAAAGCGTTTCTTCCTAAACCAAAACATCAATATCGTGCGTCCCAATAAGAAGTACATGATTATAGTACCTAATCACAAAAAGAAGGAGGATTATGATGAGAATCCAAGTTTGTCTTATTTGACAGATAAACTTTGATTGTAAGAAAAATGGTGGAAAGAAAGTCTTTTTTTGCTAAACCAAAGCATCAATATCATGCATCCCAATAATAAGAACATGATTGTAGTGCCATATCACAAAAAAAATGGATATTACTACGAGAATCCATGTTTGTCTCATTTGATAGAAAAACTTTGTTTGTAAGGAAAATGGTGGAAAGAAAAGCTTTTGTTGAAAAAACAAAGCATCAATATCGTGCATCCCAATGAGGCAAACAGGATTATAGTGCCGAATCACAAAAAGAATAGAGATTATTATGAGATTCCCAATTTGACTTATTTGATAGGTAAACTTTGATTATATGGTAAATGGCAGAAAGAAAATCTTTTCTTGTCAAACCAAAGCATCAATATCATGTGTCCTAATTAGGAGAACATCGTTGTAGTGCCCAATCACAAAAGGAATGGAGATTGCTACGAGAATCTAAGTTTGTCTCATTTGACAGATGAACTATGATTATAAGGAAAAAGGTGAAAAGAAAAGTTTTCTTGCCAAGCCAAAGCATCAGTACCATGTATCCTAATGTGGGCAATAAGATTATAGTGCCAAATCCCAAAATGAATGGAGATTGTTATGGGAATCCAGGTCATTTCATTTAACAAAAAAACTTTGGTTATATGGAAAATAGAAGGAAGAAAAGCTTTTTTTGGAAAACTAAAGGGTCAATGTCATGTATGCCAATAAGGAAAACATGATTGTGGTGCCCAATCACAAAAAGAATGATGATTGTTATGAGAATCCAAATTTATCTCATTTGATGGACAAACTCTGTTTATAAGGAAAATGGTGGAAAGAAAATCTTTTCTTGTAGAAACAAAGCATCAATATCGTGTATCCCAATAAGGAGGACATGATTGTAGTGCTGAATCATAAAATGAGCAGAGATTATTATGAGATTCCAGGTTTGTCTTATTTCATAGATAAACTTTGATTATATGCTAAATGGCAAAAAGAAAATATTTTCTTGCCAAAGCAAAGCACCAGTATCGTGTATCCTAATATGGGGAATAAGATTATAGTGCTGAATCATAGAATGAATAGCGATTATTGTGAGCACCCAAGTCATTTCATTTGATGGAGCAAATTTGATTATAAGGAAAATGGAGGGAAGAAAAGCTCTTCTTGCCAAACTAAAGGGTGAATGTCATGTATGCCAATAAAGAAAACATGATTGTAGTTACCAATCGCAAAAAGAATGGAGATTATTACGATGATCCTAGTTTGTCTCATTTAACAAACAAACTTTGATTATAAGGAAACTAGTAGAAATAAAAGCTTTTCTTGCAAAAACAAAGCATCAATATTGTGTATCCCAATGAGGAGAACATGATTGTAGTGCTGAATCATAAAAGGAATGAAGATTTTGATGAGAATCCACGTTTATCTCATTTGACAGATGAACTTTGATTATAAGGAAAGTGGTGGAAAGAAAAACTTTTCTTGCTAAACTAGAGCATTAATGCCACTCATCCCAACAAGGAGAACATGATTGTAGTTCCTAATCACAAATGGAATAGAGATTATTACAAGAATCCAAGTTGTCTTAAGTGATGGATAAACTTTGATTATAAGGAAAATGGTGGAAAGAAAAACTTTTCTTGCCAAACCAAGCATAAATATTGTGTATCCTAATGAGGGGAATAAGATTGTAGTGCCAAATCACAAAACGAATGGAGATTGTTATGAGAATGCATGTCATCTCATTTGATGGAGGAACTTCGATTATAAGGAAAATAGAGGGAAGAAAAGCTTTTCTTGCCAAACTAAAGGGTCAATGTCATGTATGCCATAAAGAGAACATGATTGTAGTCCCTAGTAAAAAAAATAGAGATTATTATGGGAATTCAAATTTGTTTCATTTAATAGATAAGCTTCGATTATAAGGAAAATGGTGCAAAGAAAAGCTCTTCTTGCAAAAACAAAGCATCAATATCGTGTATCCTAATGAGGAGAACATGATTATAGTGCCCAATCATAAAAAGAATAAAGATTTATTACGAGAATCCAAGTTTGTCTCCCAATGAGGAGAACATGATTATAGTGCCCAATCATAAAAAGAACGAAGATTTATTGCGAGAATCCAAGTTTGTCTCGTTTGACAGAGGAACTATGATTATAAAGAAAGTAGGGGAAAGAAAAGCTTTTCTTCCCAAACCAAAGCATCAGTATTGTGTATCTTAATGTGAGGAATAAGATTTTAGTGCCGAATGACAAAATGAATAGAGATTATTGTGAGCATCCAAGTCATCTCGTTTGATGGAGCAAATTTGATTAAGGAAAATGAAGGGAAGAAAAGCTTTTCCTACCAAACTAAAGGGTCAATGTCATCTATGCCAATAAGGAGAAGATGGTTACAGTACCCAATCGCAAAAAGAATCAAGATTATTACGAGAGTCCAAATTTGTCTCATTTGACAAACAAACTTTGACTATAATGAAACTGGTGGAAAGAAAAGCTTTTATTCCAAAAACAAAGCATCAATATCGTGTATCCCAATGAGAAGAACATGATTGTAGTGCTGAATCATAAAAGGAATGAAGATTATAATGAAAGTCCACGTTTGTCTCATTTGACAGATGAACTTTGATTATAAGGAAAATTGTGGGAAGAAAAGCTTTTCTTGTTAAACCAAAGCATCAATATCATGCATCCCAACAAAGAGAACATAATTGTAATTCCCAATCACAAATAGAATGGAGATTATTATGAGAATCCAAATTTGTCTCATTCGGCGGATAACTTTAATTATAAGGAAAATGGTGGAAAGAAAAGCTTTTCTTGCAAAAACAAGGCATCAATATCTTGTATCCCAATGAGAAGAATATGATTTTAGTGCCCAATCACAAAAAGAATAAAGACTATGACAAGAATCCATATTTGTCTGATTTGACAGATGCACATCGATTATAAGGAAAATGATGGAAAGAAAAGCTTTTCTTTCAAACCAAAGGATCAATATCTTCTGTCTTAATAAGGAGAACTTGATTGTAGCACCCAATCACAAAAATAAGGAAGATTATGACAAGTCCATGTTTATCTTATTTGACGAACAAACTTTGACCATAAAGGAAATGGCAGACAAAAACACTTTTCTTTCGAAAACAAAGCATCAATATCATACATCCTAATGAGGAGAACATGATTATAGTGCCCAATCATAAAAAAGGTGGAGATTATTACAAGAACCCAAGTTTGTCTCATTTGACAGACAAACTATGATTATAAGGGAAATGGTGGGAAAAAAGCTTATCTTGCAAAACCAAAGCTTCAATATCGTGTGTCCTAATAAGGAGAACATGTTTGTAATGCCCAATCATGATAACAAGGGACATTATGATGAATCCAAATTTGTCTTATTTGACGAATGAACTTTGATTATAAGGAAAGAGGAGTAAAGAAAAGCTTTCCTTGCGAAAACAAAGCGCATCAATATCATATATCCCAATGAGGAGAACATGATTATAGTGCCCAATCAGAAAAGGAATAGAGATTATTACGAGAATTCAAGTTTGTCTTATTTGATAGACCAACTATGATATAAGGAAAATGGTGGAAAGACAGGCTTTTCTTGCCAAACTACAGTAGCAATATCGAATATCCTAATGTGGGGAATAAGATTATTGTGTTGAATCACAAAAATGAATAGAGATTGTTATGAGAATCCAAGTCGTCTCATTTGATGGAAGAACTTTGATTATAAGGAAAATGGAGGGAAGAAAAGCTTTTCTTGCCAAACTAAAGGGTCAATGTCATGTATGTCAATAGGGAGAACATGATTTTAATGCCCAAACACAAAAAGAATGGAGATTATTACGATGATCCCAGTTTGTCTCATTTAAGGGAAAAACTATGATTATGAGGAAAATGGTAAAACGAAAAGCTTTTCTTGCCAAACCAAAGCATCAATATCATGCATCCTAATGAGGAGAACATGATTGTACTGCCTAATCAAAAAAAAAATGGAGATTACTATAAGAATCCAAGTTTGTCTTATTTCATGAACAAACTTTGATTATAAGGAAAATGGTGGAAGGAAAAGTTTATCCTTCAAAAACAAAGCATCAATATCATGTATCTTAATGAGAAGAACATGATTATAGTGCCGAATCACAAAAAAAACAAAGATTATTATGAGATCTAGGCTTGTCATATTTAGTGGATAAACATTGATTATAAGGTAAATGGCAAAAAGAAAATGCTTTCTTGCCAAACCAAAGCATCAATATCTTGTGTCCCAATAAGGGGAACTTAATTGTAGTGCCCAATGACAAAAAGAATGGAGATTATTACGAGAATTCCAGTTTGTCTCATTTGACAAATGAAGTATGATTATAAGGAATATAATAGAAAGAAAAGCTTTTCTTGCCAAACCAAAGCATAAGTATCATGTATCCGAATGTGGGGAATGAGATTATAGTGCCAAATCACAAAATGAATAGAGATTGTTATGAGAATTAAGTCGTCACTTTTGATAGAGGAACTTTGATTATAAGGAAAATAGAGGGAAGAAAAGCTTTTCTTGCCAAACTAAAGGGTCAATGTCATGTATACCAATAAGGAGAAGATGATTGTAGTGCCCAGTCACAAAAAGATTAGAGATTATTTCGAGAATCCAAATTTGTCTCACTTAACGAACAAACATTGATAAGAAGGAAAATAGTGGAAAGAAAATCTTTCTTGCAAAAACAAAGCATCAATATCGTGTATCCTAATGAGGAGAACATGATTTTAATGCTCAATCACAAAAAGAATAAAGACTATTATAAGAATCCACATTTGTCTCATTTGACAGATGAACTTCGATTATAAGAAAAATGGTGGAAAGAAAAGCTTATCTTGCCAAACCAAAGGATCAATATCATGTGTCCTAGTGAGGAGAACATAATTATTGTGCCCAATCACAAAAGCAAGGGAGATTGTGACGAATCCAAGTTTGTCTCATTTGACAAATGAACTTTGATTATAAGGAAAATGCTAGAAAGAAAAGCATTTCTTGCCAAACCAAAGCATCAATACCATGCATCCTAATAAGGAGAACATGATTGTAGTGTCTAATCATAAAAGGAATAGAAATTATTACAGGAATCCAAGTTTGTCTTATTTATTGGATAAACTATGATTCTAAGCAAAATCCTAGAAAATAAAGCTTTTCTTGCCAAACCAAAGCATTAATATCATGTATCCCAACAAGGAAAACATGGTTGTAGTGCCTAATCACAAAAACAATGAAAATTGTTATAAGATTCCAAGTTTCTTTTATTTGGTGGACGAACTTTGATTATAAGGTAAATGGTGGAAACAAAACCTTTTCTAGCCAAACCAAAGCATCAATATCATGTATGCCAATTAAAAGAACATGATTGTAATGCCTAATCATAAAAGGAAAATATCGTGTATCCCAATATGGAGAACATGATTGTAGTGCCCAATCACAAAAAGGGTGGAGATTATTACAAGAATCCAAGTTGTCAAACTATGATTATAAGGAAAATGGTAGAAAGCAAAGCTTTTCTTGTCAAACCAAAGCATCAATATAATATGTCCCAGTGAGGAGAACATGATTGTAGTGCCCAATCACAAAAACAAGGGAGATATGACGAATCCAAGCTTTTCTCATTTGATGAATGAACTTTAATTATAAGGAAAATGGTGGGAAGAAAAGCTTTTTTTGCCAAAAAAAAGTATCAATATCATGCATCCCAATTAGGAAAACATGATTGTAGTGCCCAATCATAAAAAGAATGGAGATTATTATAAGAATCTAAGTTTGTCTCATTTGACAAATGAAATATGATTATAAGGAAAATACTAGAAAGAGAAGCTTTTCTTGCCAAACTAAAGCATCAATATCATGTATCCCAACAAGGAGAACTTGATTATAGTTCCCAATCACAAATAGAATGATGATTATTATAAGAATCCAAGTTTGTTTCATTTGACGAATAAGCTTTGATTATAAGGAAAATGGTGCAAAGAAAAGCTTTTCTTGCAAAAACAAAGCATCAATATCGCGTATTCGAATGAGCAGAATATGATTTTGGTGCCCAATTATAGAAAGAATAAAGACTATGACGAGAATCCATATTTGTCTCATTTGACGAATGAACTTCGATTATAAGGAAAATGGTGGAAAGAAAAACTTTTCTTGTCAAACCAAAGGATCAATATCTTGTGTCCCAATGAGGAGAACTTGATTGTAGTGTCCAATCCGAAAAACAAGGGACATTATGATGAGTCCATATTTATCTTATTTGACGAACAAACTTTGATCATAAGGAAAATGGTGAAAAAATGCTTTTCTTGCCAAAATAAAGCATCTATATCATGCATCCCAATGAGGAGAACATGATTGCAATGCCCAATCACAAAAAGGGTGGAGATTATTATAAGAATCCAAGTTTGTCTTATTTGACGGACAAACTATGATCATAAGGAAAATGCTGGGAAAAAAGCTTATCTTGCCAAACTAAAGCTTCAATATCGTGTGTCCCAATGAAGAGAACATGTTTGTAATGCCCAATCATAAAAATAATAGAGATTATGACGAATCAAAGTTTGTCTCATTTGATGAACGAACTTGGATTATAAGGAAAATGGTGGAAAGAAAAGCTTTTCTTGCCAAAACGAAGCCTCAATATCATGTATCCCAATGAGGAAAACGTGATTGTAGTGCCCAATCACAAAAAGAATGAAGGTTATTATGAGAATCCAAGTTTATCGCATTTGATGAGAGAACTATGATTATAAAGAAAATGCTAGAAAGAAAAGCTTTTCTTGCCAATCCAAAGCATCAATATCATATATCCCAACAAGGGAACATGGTTGTAGTGCCCAATCACAAAAAGAGCAGAGATTATTA
>JBBYHL010449042.1:6088-16344 GCA_038381835.1 Adansonia madagascariensis | reverse complement strand
TAATTTAAAATTATAATAAATAAAAAATAATTAATAATATTAAAAAATTATTTAAATATTGATAAAATATTAATGTGTTATTATAATATAAAATTTTAAATTTTATATAAAAATAAATTTAAGTTTAAGGTTGAGTTTAATTTTTTATAAAATTTATAATTTTATATAAAATAATAAATAAATAAATAACTTTAATTACGTAGTCTTATTAAAAGTTAATTTTTTTTTTGGAGAAAATTTCCTTCTTATATTATATAAGTACTTCGCCAAAACCCTAGCAAAGCTCTACCGTTCTTTGAGCCTTTGCTACAAAACAAAGCTAAACCAGTGACGAATAGAAAAGCTTCGATTAAAAAGGAAAAACCCTCGATCGAAATCAAATTTCAAAAATAAATGGCCTCATTCGAACAAGCACCGCCTGGAGGTGCGAAAGCTGGGGAGAAGATCTTCAAGACCAAGTGCGCTCAGTGCCACACCGTCGATAAAGGCGCTGGTCACAAGCAAGGTTGGCTCTCTCAGATCTGATTTATATCGTTTTTTGAATTCAATTATTCGGTTAATTATTTTTATGTAGAGTCTCGACTGAGATCTAAGTTCTTAACCTTATACTTTTATTAATTACTACTTCTTGCAATTTGTTCATAGCCTTTTCTTTCATGTCATTTCATATTGGCTTCATCTTGCTTTTATTTTATTTTATTTTTTCCTGTTGGTATCTTTTAATTATTTTTTGTCAGAATTATATTAGCTTGGCTGTTCTTAAATTCAGTAACTTTTTATTTTTCGTTTGCAAACTGTTCTAATATTTCTCTTTATTTGCTTTGGTTAAAAAAAAGGCTCTAAATTTCAAGAATATGTGTAACTTCCTAGAATACTTGGATTTGCATTGAAATAAGATGGTCCCGGCATAATTTTCCGCCTGAAACAATCCGAAAGTTTTAATTTTTACTACTTTTGTAAAGTTTAGAAGTAATAAGTTGAGATTTTTGAAATTTGCAGGGCCAAATTTGAATGGACTCTTCGGGAGGCAGTCTGGCACGACTCCAGGATATTCCTATTCTGCTGCTAACAAAAATATGGCTGTGATTTGGGGAGAGAACACATTGTATGACTATTTGCTCAATCCTAAGAAGGTATGCGCAAGTCTTGTTTCCTTTTTTGGTATAATGTTCTTCCGTTTTGCCTGTTATTGTAAGTTTGTAACTTTTGAATACACAAGGAAACTGTGCAGGGAATGAATTTGTGACCTTTATGTTTCATTGCATGGAGTGTGTCATGGTTTTGAAATATTACAGTGGACTTTCATTTGGGATATAATCTAGTAGAAGCTCCTATTCACTCGTCTTATGAACTGATTGTCTGTTTCAAAACATGAGAAAGATTAGTTCTGTTGGATAGGGTTGGGGGCACTGTCTGCTAACTATGGTCAAACCAACATGAGGAAGTTTTAACATGGAACTGATTGATATTGATTACCTTGCTGGCAGCATAAGATTAATTTTGCTATCATTAAAAAGAAAAAAAAAACGACATTCAGGTGCACAAAACGTTTTTTTATGGCATAAACTACCGGCTATACTTTTTTATCTCTTTTTACGTAGTGGTAAGAGTGTTATTTATGTATAAAGGAGGAGCACACTATGGGGGTTCTGAGAAATCATCTCTTTTTGCTATTGTTTGGAAACAAATGTGATTTCTTGCAAGATTGTTCTCAGGTGGTAGTAGTTGTTGATTGTTAATTTTTGTTGCTATAGCTATGCATTCTGAATAGTTAATCTCATTTGAGGAAGATAGCTTTTCTAAATTTTTAGCATGATTATTGATTATTGCATTACATCTGCTATTACTATGTTTGCTTTTTGGTGTCATTTCTGACTTTCATTTTACTAGTATCTCTTTCTTCTTAAGCATAGAATTTCATTGTTGAATTAGTTTTACAATTGATTGATGGTTTGCTGGTAAATTTGCTTGTGCAGTATATTCCTGGAACAAAGATGGTTTTTCCTGGTCTGAAGAAGCCACAGGAACGTGCTGACCTCATTGCTTATCTGAAGGAAGCAACTGCCTGATGCGACTGCTTTAGTATATCAGCTATTTTTGAACAAAACGAAGAATTTTGATCAATGATGTATTTTTCTTATAGGAAAAAGAACTGAGCCATTCTTAAAATAAAGAAAACTATTAACAGCTCCAAGGTAATTTGGGTTTTGGAGTTGAAGCGAAGTAGTGGAAAAATATTTGTGCAAAAGACCAATCTCATGAGTGATGAGGCATTTCAAATTTTCGGGAACCTTTGATGATTTGTTCAAGTTCTGGTAGTTGCACTGTTATGTGGCTGTTAACTTGTTATGGTATCTTAAATTCTCAATGGGATGTTGTTGTAGCCAAATGATTAGTATTAGTTAACATGCTTGAGTCAACGCAATGATGCATAGTCCTAGTCAAATGAAAACTTTACCTGACGGACAATGGATTCCAATAAAGGTTCTGGGAGCTGTTCCACATGATATTGGAACGGAAATGATGACCCATGTTTGGAAGTATAATGCATATTGCCTTGGTAACACTGATCGATGGAAAGACTTGAAATCCAAAATTTGTTCTCCAACTTCAGAGGGAGGTCGTTGCCGCTTGTATCACGAAGTTTGCTCAGGCTGTATGGGCCTCAAATTTTGTTGCAATGGTTTATGTGAGTCAATTTGACAGGGATGGCGATGGGATGTTTGCGAATGAATGATTCTCTGATGAAGCATATGATACATGGGTAGCGTCTGGGGTAAGTGCCTGTAGGGGTGGGCTATTAGTGGCAGTGCCCTGTGGGCAGCATTTGCCCTGGCAGGTGAAGTAGGAGACATGGGTTCTGAAGATATTTTTGCTACAAGTTTCAGAAGGCAAAGGTTATCTATCAGAAATAGTGGAATGGTTGGTTCACACTTCAATTATGACAACAGTGGCAGTGTCCGAAGTTGCTCAATTCAGGCTGATCAATTGGCAGGACAGTGGTATGCATCTAATGATGGATGTAATTTTTATTCTAGTGTTATGTATTTAGTTTCAGATAATCTAGAAGATCTTTGTAGGTATGTAATGTAAGAGCATGTGGTCTTTTGCCAATGGTTTGATAAGGACAAAGCAAGAAGCACGTTACATTAGGGAAGGTTTACAATCACATTACAAACGTCTTTAAATAAAAGTAGAAAGATGGGAAGCGGGGGCTGTAAATGTAATGGGACGCTGTCAGACTGCCTGCTGCATGATGGAAGAGTTGATATGTCATCAATGCAAATGCAATCAAGAGAAATATATATATATATATATATGCGGCGGCTGCCTGCATTGCAAAAACGATCCATGCGGATTTGGTAGATATGGGCATTTCATTTCATACTGCAAGTGGAATCTTTGAATCCGTCTGGTCTGAAGAAAGGCTTTTCCTTTCTTTCTTTCTTTCTGTATATTAAGTAGTTGTATGATCTTTGTGGAAGGAAAACTTACCCCCTAATGTTTCAGTAACGTGCGTCGATAGATATTGAAGATTTTAAAACTGAATGTAATTTGATGCATGATTTCTTTCATATTCAATCTAAATAAAAAGAAAAAAAATGTATTTTGTTAATTTTGTTGCTTAAATAAAGTATTCTATTATTTATCGAAGATGGGATTTAACTTAAGAAAATAGCCAACGTACACCGACTGAAATTACCACGGAGGATAAATCAATCAACTACCCGACAAAGATTACAAATCCAAATGGATAGTAACCGCAAATAAATTGCAACTCAACTGCTCATTAATCTGGCCATTATGGACCAATCAAGAGTTCCATTGAAATAGGACGGTCAATCGTTTTCTATCCTTTTTTTTTCCTTAACTTCTCTGTATAAACAAAGTCAAGTTTCAATTCTATCTTGCTGTGTTCGACAAGAATTTTGTTGGTATTAGTAACAGACATCAAGGACCCCTGCTAGAAAGCGGTCTTTCCTCAGGAAGAGCGGTTTTCCAATTCATGGGAAATCGCTCTTCAGATTTCCATTTCATTTTCATCAAGTTAGACCTTTGCCAATTGTTGAAATCTTTTCTAGTTTTGCCTTCTTTTTTTTCTTTTTTTGAAGTTTTATGAATCCCCTAGTTTCATCATTCTTCCTGTACCAAAAGGCAATTTTTGGGTCTCTAAAACGAAGTTTGTCCGACTTCTCTTCTGATTTTTTCCATTTTGGATTAAAAAAAAAAATTCCGATTCTGATTGTGATTCTGCAATCCGTATGCTTAGCAAAGGATTAAAAGCTTCATTTGAATTGGGTCCTCTGTACCCCATAGTCACTTGGATTCTGGTTCTTGTTTAACAAAGAAGTCAGAGAAATGGCAGGGAATCCAGATTGCTTATTTCCTCTACGTGGCCCTGGCCCTAGCAAATGGGTGAAAGGCAAAGTTATTGGATCAGGATCATTTGGAAATGTCCATTTAGCCATGAACAAGGCTACTGGTGCACTTTTTGTTGTGAAATCTGCAAAGTCTTGTGCTGGATTTGAATCTCTAGAGAACGAGGCAACCATTCTTGAAGGCCTGAATTCCCCTTTCATTGTTAAGTGCATGGGAAGGGAGTTCCGTAAGGAGTCAAATGGTGATCGAAAAATCAGCATATTCATGGAGTATATGGCTGGTGGTAGTTTGTCTGATGTGGCAGACAATTTCGGTGGAGCATTGGAGGAAGAAGTGATCCGGTTATACACCCGAGAGATTCTATGCGGTTTGAACTACCTTCACGAGAATGGAATCGTGCATTGTGATCTCAAGTGCAAGAATGTGCTCTTAGGCTCCTCAGGGAATGTAAAACTGACAGATTTTGGATGTGCAACGAGGCCTAAAGACAAGAAAAATAAGAGGGAGTCAGGGCGCTCTTGTTGGCAATCTGTTGGAGGGACTCCTTTGTGGATGGCTCCTGAAGTATTGAGAAATGAAGGATTGGACTATGCTTTAGATATCTGGTCCTTGGGATGCACAGTGATTGAAATGGCCACTGGCAGGCCACCTTGGAGTGATGAGTTTTCAAATCCAGCGGCGGCCGTTTTGAAGATTGCATGTAGCAACCAGATGCCTCGTTTTCCATCACATTTTTCAAGGGAAGGCTTGGATTTCTTGAGTAAATGCTTGGAGAGAAATCCAAAAATGAGGTGGACCGCAGAAGAATTGCTTCAGCATCCATTTATTTTGGGAATTACATCAGTTGTGAGGAATTCCAAAATAGATGGATCATGTTCACCTGCAAGCATTTTAGATATTGGTATGTATGATTGTGATTATGATTCAGAT
Organism: Adansonia madagascariensis; assembly: GCA_038381835.1. Classification (NCBI taxonomy): domain Eukaryota; kingdom Viridiplantae; phylum Streptophyta; class Magnoliopsida; order Malvales; family Malvaceae; genus Adansonia; species Adansonia madagascariensis. Next base: position 11,034 of record JBBYHL010449042.1, on the reverse strand, counting down.
TCAGATGAAGGTGGCAATTCCAACGAGGTTGGGGAGTCCCTTTACCTAAACCCATTTTCCACAAGGAAATGTATTCAAAGAAAGGGAATGGGCTGCTGCAGGCAGCAGGCTGAAAGTGGCTCGGAGCCGTTAGATGATCATTGGATTAGTGTTAGATCTGGCGGGCAAATTTAACCTTTGTCATCACATCGTAAGATATTGTTTTAATAGACAGATGGGTTGGAATTTGCAGTGAATAAATAGATAGGTCGTTCAAACATCACAGGCCTGATTTTAGTACAAGTTCCTCATTGCAGGCCTAGAAAAACTTCGGTACCAACCATGGTGTTAATATATTTTTGTTAAAAATCTTGTACAGATTTTCATTTCTTAATCGTATTGCTTGCATAGATTGCAAGGGCAAACAAAAACTCTTCAATGCCAGCTGCTTTGCGCAGTTTCAGGTAATCATTACCCCATGAACTTGTGAAAATTGAAGCAAAATTTGAAATAATCAAAACAGACGAATAAAACTCATTCATGACATGAGCAGAGTAAATGATGATGATGATGATTATTATTATTAGCAAAATGCTGTCACCGGGGGCAAGTAAAGAGAAGCCAACAGTAATAGGATCGAGTTTCTTGTCCTTTCTCTATCACCTCCATAATGGCCATTAACACTAAGGAATCAAATTCAAAATTGCTATCGACCAATCGTGTTTGGTCAATATGACTCGGTTTCTTAATTAAGTACATCTTTTTCTATAGTGTGTGCAGAAACGTTGAACAAGAAAAGTCCATATATATAGTTGCATTTCCTATCCCTGTAATACCAGTTAGCATTTTCCTAAGCTACAAAGTCTGAAGTCTTAAATTTTCATTTTTTTCCAGCTTCTGACTAGCTGTTCTCCGTATTCTCATTACATCAGAGCGAAGTCTCTAGTTTCTGTCCAGTCAATAGGCATGATCTATATGGTTTTAGGAGCGATGGTGAGGCTACATTAATTCAAAGCTTCTATCTTCAAACTCGTAAGTTTTTCTTTGATATTCACTCCCTTTATCAAAAAAAAAAAAAAAATCTTGCATGTCACCGAAACCTGCTTTCATTTACTTGTGATTTACTGACTTGGGACTTAAAATCTGTCACGTTACTTAAAATTTGTGACAACAAAGTTAGTCGTTGCAGAATTTAGAATATTTGCTGAAGCAACGAGAAACTAAAGATAAAACATTATCCAGCAAGTAACCCGGACAGGAAAGGAAACGAGATGAAAGATATGACATATTGGGACATCTATTCTAGGTCTAACCAATGTGTCATTGGTAGAGAAAGGTGAAAGGATGATTTATTTATATTCAAGTAAACAAATGTTTCAGACAAGTTAATAGAGGGAGAAGAAATATGATGAGATGCCCTGCACTGAAGAAACAGTGTGGTTAGAGAACACCTTCAGTGCATTTGCAGCCCTAGGGCCAAGAGGACACGCCATTGCCATCGCCAACCGAAGTGACAACAGGGATCATGTGGTGAAGCGGTTGATTTAATCTAGTTCGACAAGACCCTCCTCTGCCAATTGTGTCTTTACATCTTTCTCTCTAATAATTGGGGAAAACATACTATGGAGATTATGTGAACGATTTCCCCATTCTGATTCTTTCCACTTCAATGCTTTCCACCATTTACTTCTCCTTTTATCACCCTTAAATTTTCACTCGAAATTTCCCTTGTACAAAGCTTCGAGAGCTTTGGGCAATTGTAAAAGCCTACTCTTTCCAGTTCTGGTGCAATGCGCAAACCACTAGAAATACTGACCAGTTCAGGTAGGTAAAGAAGAGATATCCTTTTTAAGCCTAGAAGAAAACAGTCAGTTGCTAAGTTGGAGGATGAATGGTCTGCTAGGTTCACTAGACTGGTTAATTGTGGGCATTTTTCAACTATAAGCTCTTCCCAATTAGCAAGATTAACAAGCAAATCACGCAAGAAAATGGTAGTCAATTTGGGGCATGCATGGACTCCAAGGAACTTCAGGCTAGCTACGCAGTTCTTACGAACAGGCCTCCTCCAAATGCTACATAAATTATTCATGTAGTATATATTCAAGTACTGCAGCTTTTCAAGTGAATCATGTCCTTCTTCGTGAAACTCTCCTCGATCAATGATTGTTTGAAACTGGTTACAATCAACTAGCAAGCAACACTTAAGCTGCTTGATATTCTGTATCCCAAAATAAGACGAGCTCTTAGAAGTGGCATGCCCATTTAGGAAAATGCCGTGCTGTGGTTCAGTGCCATTTTCATTTCAGCTTGGATATCCATTCCTTTCACCAACTTCAAGCATTTGTCCTCATTTTTGAAGTAAGCTTCAACTTCTTCTGGAACTAGTGATATAACCTGTTGCTTATGATAACCAACAATACATCTGAATTGTGACAGCGGATAATGCAGCAATGATGTGCTACCCATTCTGCGTTTCCACAAAGTTTCAAAATTCGGCAAGTACAGATCGAGTTGTCTTAACGTTTTCAGGCAGCAAGCTTCCTCAATAACAACTTCCACGGTTGCATTCCATCGTTCATCATCTGGATTGACATCAATGCTCAATTCAGTCAACTCAGATAGCTTTGATATTGTTCCAGGGTGAATTATAGTGTCCCGGAACGACTTTGTCTTGCTACAGTTCATAAATCGATAAAATGATACTCTCAAAACTTTTAATTTGGAAAGATTTCCAATATCTGCTGGGAGATCTATAATCTCAGTATTGTAAAGGTCAAGTTTCTCAAAATTCATCAATTCTCTGACATGAGGAGGCAGCTCCATGAAAAGTTTACAACCTTTCAAAATGAGTTGTCTTAGCTTAATCAAACTGGACAGCGATTCTGGCAAAGCTTTGAGACTAGTATATGATAAGTCCAGAATTTGAAGGTTTGGCATGTCGTAAAGAAACAGGAAGAGCAAGCCATCATATCCAAGTTGTTCTGCAGGTACAATGCAAGTAGGGAGGGGCAGTTGGGAGACTTCGATAGCTCAGATACTTTATTATCCATCAAGTGTATCTCTTTGGCATCCCATTCCTCCTCTTTTGATGGCTCTGTAAATCGTAGACGACCTTGCAAGAGGAACAATGGACTCATTCCAGGAATAAGTAGCTTCACTAAGACATCATAGATCTCTTTTCGCAGCTCGACACAATCTAACTCCAGAAAATGATCCACCAGGAATGCATCGACAAGGCTTTGGAGAATATCATTTCCTTCATCATACGTATCAACCAGAAAATCCTGGATCCAATGGCATCTTAGTGGAACTCTATCGATCTTCTTTCCTAGGGGATACCATGTATATAGTTTAATGCAATGTCTTGTTTTATTGTTCAATCTTTCCCAAATGAATGTTAATGCATTAGCTAAGACATAATCTATATCTTCTACCTCAGATGAAGGCCATGCGCACAATGCTTGAACTGCATGTTCCCAGAGATTAACATTGTAATTAATTTTCTTCAACGACCTGGCCATTAGAATAATTGCCTGCAGATTTCCTCGGCACTCGTTAACTAAACGTGTTGCTGTTCGTTGGGTGGTAGAAGAAAATATAACTTCACCTGCAATCCTACAGAAAACCTCCCATGACAACAGATGATCCTCCATTCTGATCTCCAGATCAGCTGCCATTTTATAATTAAAGATCATGATACTTGATTCCCTATGCAATGGATTATCAAAATCACTAAGATTTATCTGTAAAGGAAGACTCATATAATCAAAGTTCATCTTTTTGTACGAATCTTCCAAAAGCAATATGATTCCTGGGGACTATAGGTAGTCAGGCAATTCAAATTCAGGTGCAAGGTTAACAGAACCAAAGCATCTGGTTTGCCTAAGATCCAACCTCCGGTCAATGACTTCATGAACCTCTGCGCTACTTCGATGCTCTGCTAAGGTGAAGCCAAGGATATATCTAAAATCTGAAGCCACATTTTGATGGTGCTTTATTGCCTCTATAACCTTCTGCTCCTTTCTCCCAGTTACTCGAATACGATTAATATCTCCTCTGCTTATAAATCCAAGGTCTGGCGAACTGCTAAATCAACAGGAAAATCAAATATTTCTTCTGGAACAGGAAGTACTTCATGATCCGTTAACTCAACTTCTTCAACTTGATCAGTGTGACTTGTTGTAGCCATTAGCTGTAGTTTAGCTTGCTCTCCTGTCGATGCCCCTTTCACTGTGTAATGATAAGACAGTAGACTGCGGTGTCTCTCTTCCAGCAATCAAGGTCCGTTTCTATCTAATTCCAACCAGGGCCCTAAATCAACTTCAGTAGACATAAACAGTTTCTCAAGTATGCCTACCGATAAAACTCCATCAATAAAATCTGTCAAGGGAACATCCAACTGCTTCTGCACCCGTGCAGAAAATGCATGCAGCCTCTTTTGCCATTGTTCTACCTCTTCACCAAACAAAGTTTCTTCATTTGATTTTACATCTCTCATGATCTTTAGTGACTCCGTAATCCATTTCTGTGATTGAACTTTGTCCAACATAACCATAGTGTAAGAGAAAAGTAGCAGCAAAACATCCTTCTTCCTGCTTAACACCTTGCACTTCTTCATTTCCTCATTTTCTTTAAACTTTTTCCTGTTTTGATACCAAAAATCATAGTGTGGTTCTCGACGTGCTTGCTGGTGCAACAGAAAATTTGGAAGCTTGCTTGCTGAACTCCCCATTTTGACATTGGATGGGGATATAACTGCAGAAATGTCGTTCGATTATCAGGGTCTGATTCCCTTGACAGAATAACATAGGCTAAGCTCTGCTTGTCATTTGAATCCGTGTTGCTCCATTGTTCAATCTGCAAAGGCCAAAGAATTTCTTTCCGCTAAAACTATTTGACATATAATATACTACTCCATAAGGCAACTCATTTCGCTCATTGTCAATGTGCAATAACCAGAAAACGTC
>JBBYHL010448991.1:4804-16351 GCA_038381835.1 Adansonia madagascariensis | reverse complement strand
CTAAAAATTAAAATAAAAATTGATTTTATTAATAATTTTTATTTTAATTTTAGAAGTTTATTTAAATGAATTAATCACATGTTAACTTAAAGATAAGTTTAAGATTGATACTCGAGCCGACCAGTGAAAAAAGTTTAAAAACATTTATTTTGAATAATTATTTTAATTTTGTTTTTGAATGATGTATTTTAAGTGATTACTTCACACTTTGACTTATAGATCGATTTAAAATCTATATTAAATTTAAATAAATAAATATTATTTAATAAAAATTTTAAAATTTTAAAAATATCATTAATTATTTTATTTTTAAATAATATATTTAAAATAATAAATTTATCCAATAACTTTAAATCAATTAAAATTTATATTTAATTTTAAATACATATTTATTAATAAAATTTAATTTATAACTAATTTTTAAATAATAATCATTATATCCAACCGCGCGACGCTGGGGGGATATAACGTTGTCATCCACACAACAACGAAGCGGACGCCTCGCCCCTAGCCATCCCTAACTTTGTGCACCCTTTGCCACGTTTGAGTACAAGCGAAAACCTGGCTTGACACCCAAATGACACGTGGAATCGATCTTATCTTTCACCTGACACTTCAAACTCTTTTCCATCATTTCGCTTTATTTTATTTGTTTCTTTCTCCACGCCAAAACGGTGCACCTCAATCCACCCAAAATCCAAACTCGGAATTTTAAACCCCCCCCCCCCACCGCATTTTTGTAAATCTCAATTTTCCCTGACAACCCTCCGTTTCAAACCAATAATTATGTTGTATAGTCTAAGGTATACACGTAAATTCAGCTTAATTGAATCCCTTTTCTCTAACTCAAAACCCTTCGACCCGCCCTCCTGAAATCCAATATGAAAGTCACCAGAACTCTCGACCTTCCTCAGTTTTCTCGAACTTTCTAGGAAAATTTTTCTTCTGTAAACACTATAAATCTAAGTTCTGTCCGAGACCCACCTCAGATTCTGCAGTCTATTCGCAAGATATTAAAAAAATGGAAAAAAATCTGTAACACTTTTTATTTGCTTTTTGTTCTTTTTAGCTTTCAAGTTTCAACGATGGCAGCAAAGACTAATGGTAAGGCGATAGGCATAGACCTGGGAACAACATACAGTTGTGTTGGGGTATGGATGAACGACCGTGTCGAGATCATCCCCAACGACCAAGGCAACCGAACCACTCCTTCTTACGTTGCCTTCACCGACACTGAGCGTTTGATAGGCGACGCTGCTAAGAACCAAGTCGCCATGAACCCTGAGAACACCGTTTTCGACGCTAAAAGGCTCATCGGTCGTCGTTTTTCCGACCCTTCAGTTCAAAGCGACGTCAAACTCTGGCCTTTCAGGGTTATCCGAGGCCCTGGAGATAAACCCATGATCGTGGTTCGTTATAAAGGGGAAGAGAAACAGTTTTCCGCGGAAGAAGTTTCGTCCATGGTGTTGACAAAGATGAAGGAAGTCGCTGAAGCTTTTTTGGGGCATCCTGTGAAGAACGCCGTGGTTACGGTTCCTGCTTATTTTAATGACTCGCAAAGGCAAGCAACGAAGGATGCCGGTGCTATATCGGGGCTTAATGTAATGCGGATTATCAATGAGCCAACGGCTGCCGCCATCGCTTATGGTTTGGATAAGAAGGCTTCGAGAAAAGGGGAGCAAAATGTTCTAATCTTTGATCTTGGAGGTGGAACTTTTGATGTTTCTTTGTTGACGATTGAAGAAGGGATTTTCGAAGTTAAAGCTACCGCTGGTGATACCCATCTTGGGGGTGAAGATTTTGATAACAGGTTGGTTAATCATTTCGTCGCCGAGTTTAGGAGGAAGCATAAGAAGGATGTCAGTGGGAAAGCTAGAGCTTTGAGGAGGTTAAGGACGGCTTGCGAGAGGGCTAAGAGGACTTTGTCTTCGACTACTCAGACGACTGTCGAGATCGACTCTTTGTTCGAAGGGATTGATTTTTATGCTACGATTACGAGGGCGAGGTTCGAGGAATTGAACATGGATTTGTTTAGGAAATGTATGGAGCCAGTGGAGAAGTGCTTGAAAGATGCCAAGATTGATAAAGGTCATGTTCATGAGGTAGTTCTGGTCGGTGGGTCAACTAGGATTCCCAAAATTCAACAAATGTTGCAAGATTTTTTCAATGGCAAAGAGCTTTGCAACAGTATAAATCCTGATGAAGCTGTTGCATATGGGGCGGCGGTTCAAGCTGCAATTCTTACCGGTGAAGGGGATGAAAAGGTGCAAGATTTGTTGTTGCTTGATGTTACATCTCTCAGTCTCGGATTGGAAACTGCTGGTGGGGTGATGACAGTATTAATTCCCAGGAACACCACGATTCCAACCAAGAAAGAACAGATTTTCTCGACTTATTCTGATAATCAACCTGGTGTTTTGATCCAAGTTTATGAGGGAGAGCGAGCTCGAACCAAGGATAATAATTTGCTTGGCAAATTTGAGCTTACTGGCATCCCTCCTGCTCCAAGAGGGGTGCCTCAAATCAATGTCACGTTTGACATAGATGCAAATGGTATATTGAATGTAACTGCAGAAGATAAGACAGCTGGTGTTAAAAACAAGATTACGATCACCAATGATAAGGGAAGGCTAAGCAAAGAAGAGATTGAGAAGATGGTGAAGGATGCAGAGAGGTACAAGGCGGAGGATGAGGAAGTGAAGAAGAAAGTGGAAGCGAAGAATTCATTGGAGAACTACGCATACAACATGAGGAACACGGTGAAGGATGAGAAATTTGCAGCGAAATTGAGCCCTGAAGACAAGGAGAAGATCGAAAAGGCGGTGGAAGAGACTATAGAGTGGCTGGATAGGAACCAATTGGCTGAAATTGATGAGTTAGAAGATAGGCTCAAGGAGCTGGAAAGCTTATGCAATCCCATAGTTTCGAAGATGTATCAGGGTGGTGCTGCTGATGGTGATGTGCCTATGGGTGGTAATATGGCTGGTGGTGGATATAATGGGTCTGGTTCAGGCCCCGGGCCAACGATTGAGGAGGTGGATTGAAGTTAAAGCATAAGTGAAAGCTTTTGCCTTCTTCAGAGCAGGGCTGGTTTCGTTCAGCGTTTTGGTAGGAATCGATTTCGTGTTTTGTTTATAAATCAATAAAAAGAAACTTGTTGCTTTCTAGTGTCTTTAACTCTTGTAAGTTCCATGTAAAATTATCTTGAAACCTTTTGTTAGAGAATCTGAAGTTGATAGATCTTTTGCAATTACTTCTGTAATTTTGTCATTGCTACTTGAAATTGTTCAAGCTTTACCTATACAAAAACGACAGAAATTCGAAAATCACTGCAATTTGACAAAATGGTTGGACTTTCCAGGGCCCAAAAGTTCCAAAATGTCCAGTCACTCACAGCGGACAAAAATTCACAGATTGTTTTGCATGAAGGCGTATCATTGATGGAAATGCACCATTAAGTTCCTCAAAGTTCATTTATGACTCATTGAAAACGAAAATATATATAACTACAAGCAATATTAAAAGATTATTCTGTATTTATTTTATTTTTAAAATTGTTCAATATATCTTAACAATTATGTTCTTATAAGTTTTTTTTAATATATTTTTAAAAGTACGTTTCACCTCATTAATGTCGATTGCGAATTCTGTAAACTCAAATCTGTATAGGAAATACTTTCTCTAAGATCCTTACCTTCTACTAACATTTTCGAATAAGTCATGCTATATAATATTGTCGCAGGATCAAAATGCAATTTTCTTGAAACTTAGGGGTCCAATGAAACTAGCATGAAAAGTTGGAACAACTTGGGTAATAGTCCAAGAAGTCCAAGAATTGGAGGCCGAGAGCCAGTATTGTAATTTCGAGTATTCAACAAAACTAAAATTGCGTTGTTTGTCCATAGTCTCTAACTTGGAATATTGAAAGTGCAAATTAGGTGATAAATTATACATGACAATGAAGAATGCTTCTTCACCCTGGTGTACAACAAAATCTTCCATTCAGGTCTACAAGTAAAGTGGCCCCTACACTGTGGTATATTTTTCCCTCTTCAGTTTTTCCTCTGCACTCAAATTTCAAATCTTTTGCTTCCTTTTTCGGTTACAAAGGAAGCAACTTGAGGAGAGTAAGAAAGATTTCTACATACTTATATTATATTGATATTGGAATTCAAATTTATTAAGTGTCACCTCTTTACAATGATTACATGAACTTATGAACCAATTGAGCTAAATTGCAAGTTAATCATTTGCTTCCTTTGCATTTTCATTTCACGTGAATGATACAATAATTACAGGCAGGAAAAATGAAGCCAGTAGCTCCATCTTTTGAAAGGGGAAAAAAATTAAAGAAAAAAAAAATACCATTTAAGTTGACAAAATTGGGGGTGGGGGGCAATTTACATTTACTAGGAAGAGATCTCACTTGAATTATATACTGGCAGATTGTTAGCATACCAGCTGCTCACTTAGGGCCATGGAAATGTTTTGGCTGCGAAGATTGGCTGCTTGTTCCTCCCAAAAGGTTGTTTTGTTTGTATAAGATGAGACCTAAGGCTGTACTCTTCCAACTGTTCAATAACAACACCAAAACTGTTTTCAAAAGATGGACAATATACATATATATATGTATATATATATACAAGCACGCACACACACACATACACACACACACACACATTAAATAGAAACAAACTTTGCAAATGCACAATCTATTTTGGACAGCTCATATGCCAGATATATACAGTGAGCTGACATTAGCCATCCCGTTTGATAGGATCACGATTGAATTGAAAAAGGACTTGCATAAATGAAGAGAGATGGTGAAGCATTGACAGTCAGCATTAATTGCCTCTAAACACTACAAAATGTAACAGGTTAATGTTTAACTTGAGTAGAAAAGGCTTAAACATTTAACCAGTTAATAACTGATTGTTGCACCTAACTCTTAAGTAGGATAAGTTTCAAGCAAATATGGGAAGACCAGACCTGCAGTCCCTATATGGCTTTGCATGCTTGAGCATGATCAGCTTCATACCTAAACTTCTTTCGTGCCCCCCCGAACACATGAAACAAATTTCTATTTCAGTGCAATAAACCAGAACTAAGTCAACTCCATACCAAATTTTATCCTTTCTACCACAGTAAGGTTGTCTCTGGCCACATGGATCCTAAGATGTCATTGCTTGGTGTGAGACAGGAGTTAACTCACCAGCTGAAATTCAAATTCAACCCTGTCTAACTTATTTCCATCTCCCTCCCTCTCTCACTCAAGAAGAAAATAACTGAAAATACATGCTTTGTTAGATTTCTCATTACTTCCACTATATTTAAGAGTCTTTGTAACAGAAATAAACATCACAATATCTTAACTTTGGAGGAGTTTAATAGGTCAACTCTGGAAGAAATATCTCTTATTTGAGGTATGCCTAGATGACAATTGTGCCTGTATATATGGAACTTACATTAAATCTAAAGCCTAGATCTATTTAATTTGAAGGTAATTAATTAACCCCTTGCAAATACCATATGCAGCTGCAGAAGTCAATTATATCATAATTCTAGTGTTAAACTTTGATCCATGCGAATGGTAGTTCCACGTCAAAGCAAGAAAAAAAAAAGAAGAAGAAAAGAAAAAAAGAAAAAAAAAAAAGATGGTTCATTGTTTGCCAATGCAAGTTGTAGTCATATTTAATCCAAGAATTCGAGTACTGTAAGCATGTGTTGTGTCATCACCTCCATAGCTGCCGTTGAAGCCAACAGAGCTTCACATTGGTCAAGCATGTTTTTCTCTAGTGCAGCTATTGCAGAAAGTTCAGAAACCAAATTGTTTATCCCTTCTACCTACAATACATAAGATATTGAAATATGGTAAAGTATCTGGAACGAATTCAAAGACATAAAAATACATATCAGCAATATAACTGCATTCTAGTATCAGAATCCAGAGTTTGTCAGACATTGGAGAAGCACAGGACCAAAACCCGCTGTAGCTTGTAGATGTAAGATTTTTTGAGTCATTAAAGGGGGCATATGTGCTCTCACCATAGCATTAGAAACAAAAGTCTTTCTGAAATTCAGATATGCATCATCTAAGTTGACATTGCCAGAAACACTTTTCTAGACACTTAAAAGTAAAAGTAAACCGAAATAAAACTTCTGCTTCTACTGAAATTAAAATTTCTTAGAAAATATGCCAGTAGTCAGCGTATTAAATTTCAATATCAAATAGCAGAAAACAGCAAAGGATTTTAGGACTACACAGAAGGAACAAAAACCAAGATTCAGACTCATATTACATGATAGATATACAACCAAATATAGTAGCAGGATGTAAAGATTACCACATTGATATTTGTTGTAACTGCTTATAATGTCAGCATTTATGTCCAAACAAAGGGGAAAAAAGTGGCTTGGGAAGCTAAATACCTTTGAGAGTAAAGAACCAATGGAAGATCCCATTGCCCTCATCACATCAACAGCAGAGCAAATAGCAGCTTTCAATGATTCGATATCTGCCTGAAGAGTACAAAATCCAGTATCAATGTCAAGATTTCTGTTTTCAGATATCAATCCAAAGTATTTTTCTAAGCTTACCCTTGCCCTGCCAGTTACAGGAAGAAGGAGAGAGCTCGCCTCCAGATATTCCACGGCTCCAGCTAAAGAACACATATGACGCATTTCAAGTAATGCCCAATTGTTGAGATGACTCATCTGCATGAATCATGTATACACATGCATTTAGAAAATGGAAATTCTGTGGATTGCATAAGAAAACTACAAATGGGTATTAAAAAGCATGACTGAAAGTAGAATATATTTCTGCACATTGTCTCTGTCTAAGCGGTGTAGGCAAGGTTGGAATTTATTTCTCTCTTTTCATAGAGTATAGATGGAAAAGATCTCTTTTGTCATTAACTATACCCTCTAGTGTCAAAACAACGTACAACCTAAGTCAGGAACGAAGTTCTAAAGACCATGCTAAAAGCGATTAGATGGGAAGGAAAATACAGCAGTGCTTAAATGGCAAGAAAGAAAGTGCTAGGTCGCACGGAAGCAGCATGGAAAAGGAAATGAGTCAAGAGAGGAAGAAGAGGGGAAAGAGAGAAATGGTCCTCCTACTGCTCACTTTGTTATCCATAAGATAATAATTATCTAAAAGTAAAAAAAAAAAAAGGAATGAAAACAAACTCAGAACTCCATCTTGATTTAGCTGCAATGTGTTGAAGACGGACTGGTCAGTACAACTTCAGCAATCCAATCCAGATAACCTCTAACAGCAAATATTGGTACATCTATATGCTATTGCAGAATGCTTGAAAGGGGAAACCTGAAAATTTTTGCTTAGTGGAAAGAATCTATACAGATATGCCGATTGTCAGAAAATATTCTTTTTTCTTTTTGGCACAAATCAGAAAATATTCTTGAATGAGTGAGATGGCAAATTTAGTTCTTCCAAATTTTAGATGAGAAGATGTTTCCATATGGATGAGAGATAACTCCTTATCTCTAACTTTTGGAGACAGAAGTAGTTGATCATAAGAAATTTTCCGAAAGTCATGAAAGATATTGTTCATATAGATAGTTAATTGTTTCTCTTCCATCAATTCAATATTAATCACCATATAAAGGTTTGATTAAAAGATGTTCATATAAAACTGTAACTAAAATTAATTTTAATAGCAATAATTAGAAGAACATATAATAATTATCAAGTGAAGGTCACTTTGATATTGTCTTGTATTGTACGTATGTCTGACAGTCCTTTACCTCCCGTGTTTATGCAACAGAGAGTCAGATGTGATATATTATCGCATTTAATGAAAAATGTTTCCCTTCAAGCTTCCTTCAATATGTTTAGGTCTTAAAATTTTAGAATATGCTTTATCCACTGGAACTTGTTGAAGAAGCAAGGATTTTAAACATGGGGATATGGAATAGGTTTGAATTTAACAAGGTCCTAGTGTCACGCCAAAACGCTCTAAAGAAGTAAGCAGGGTGCATTAATCCCACATCGGAGGAAAATGAGAAGGTCTTTGGGCATATAAGCGGGTGCGTTGCACATCCTATTAGACATGTCTTTTGGGAAGAGGGTAATGGACCCGTGACAAGTGGTATCAGAGCAAACTCTTGACCATCCGATTTCACGCCGAGCGCCCCAACTGGTTGGGTAGGCAGGGTGGACCAACCGTGACTTCACGCCAAACACCCTAGGGGTAGGGTAGGCAAAAATGGTGGATAAGCCCGTGACGGGGGCGTCACGAGATTGAGTGGGGGAGAATGTCACGCCAAAGCGCTCTAAAGAAGTAAGCAGGGTGCATTAATCCCACATCGGATGAGAAAGGGAAGGTCTTTGAGCATATAAGCGGGTGCGCTGCACATCTTATTAGACATGTCTTTTGAGAAGAGGGTAATGGCCCCGTGACACTAGCACCAACCAAGATGGGAAAGTACAAACATGGAAGATTTTTTCTTGAGCCGATATGACTGGAATTAGATGTTAGGAGTAAATTACTGGTTCTTTGTTTGATTGCACCAAAATATGGACTGGATTAAAGCTGAAGCTTGGGGCAAAATGCACACTGCAAAATGAGCTTCCAATGATGGCTTTTCCAAGTATCTATTAGATTTGACTTTCTTCATCCATTAAAAGGCTAGCGTGACTGGAGGATTATGATTTACAATTCTACAAGACCTCTAAGTTCTTTCTAATCAGAATCTCACTCAAATTTAAGAAGCTTGGAAGCCCACAACGATGGTATATATCATTATCTGTAACCATGCTAACGTAAAGTAGGTCTTCTATTCATCTACATGATGCTTCGAAAAGCTATGCCAATAGGATAGGAAACATTCTATTACTATAAAAATTAGACCTGCGGAGTGGACTATGGCATAGTTTAGTGGTATCCACCTTTCCCTAAAACATAACAATTTAGGCCTACAGATGAAAGAAGATACATAACCATCCATTGAATACCTCTCCGTGTCTTCAGCAGGAGTTGCACAATTAAAAATGTACATAAACTTTTATTATAATATTGAACTTAAATCATAAAAACTTTTCCAACATCAAACTACGAAAGGACAATGTTGTTATAGAGAGAGGCATTACTTGATCATTCAGAACCAAGTTCAGCTTGAGCTCTAACTTCAACTGTTGGAGGTTGATCTTTTTCTTGATCACAGCATTCCACAGATTCCAAGTAGCATTCCAAACATTGTAAAAAGTTTCCTGCAACAGGAGAGCAAAGAATTTCCTTGATAAAAGATTTAACACGCTATATAAGTGGAAATTCACTGTCTATGTCATTTCTAAAGCTTTAAGCTATTGATATGCATACAACACGGTGACGGATTCTTCACAGTGGGAAACTGATCATTGTGGACGGTGATGCAAATAAGCAAACAATCCGAAATTTTTCTTGTTTCCAAAAATTGCATAGATGCATCACCAAACTAAATTTTCCTATTCAAATCATCAGAGAATATCTCCCTTAAACATATGTGAATATTTGCCATCACAGAGTTGTCCATTCAGATAAGAAATCTACCTCCATAGGAACATTCTGAATATACAATACAGCTTCAGCCCTGGCATTAGCAAATTGCCACTGCAAATAACGATTGTAAAGAAGCCACAGTTGATGAGCATCCTCTATGTTGCTTGCACTTTTTCTTCCCTTAAAATCTGTGATAAAACTAAGAACTGAAGGTGAGATATGGGATTCACCAGATAAAGTGGATGATTTCAACCTACATGGACTGACTCCCCTTGGAATTGGACTGACTCCTCTTGGTAGTGGAGTGGCAGGTCTTGCCTGAGATGGACTGACACCCCTAGAAACAGAGGTCCTTCTTGGTGACTGAGGTCGTGACCCAGGAGCAGAAAAAGACTGAGATTTAACCCTGTGGTTTGTTAATGTCATTTTATCCAATGAACTTGCAGAAAGAAGCCTAGCAGGTCCAGATACTGGCAGAGACTTATCATCATTTGAAATTACCTCAGACCCTACTCGACCAGTTTCATCAAGTGATAACAACCTTGCAGCATCAGTAGCAGATTTTTGTAGAAGTTTAACCCAACTATCAGATATTGGCATTCTCTTCAGCGAAGATAACTCCATTCCTGGAATTGGTGTAGGTAAACTTCTAAAAATCTTATCCGCCAGATCCACATCTCTGTTGAATGAATTGGAAGATAATTTCCCATCAATTCTACAAGGCCATCTATGCTGATCTATGACTCGGCTACGCAAACCATCAACTGTTTTTGTATTTTCAGACTGATCAGGTGCATTTTTCCCCTTTAGAGGACTTCTCTTTCTCTCTGGAGTAGGGTTCGGTGATAAGGTAGATGTCTCTGACTGTTGCCTATGAGCCACATCTGAAGAGGGTCGCAAAGAGCAATCCAAGGAAACATTACTAACCGGTTTGTTTTTTTCCTTTTTGCTAACAGGAATAGAAATAGTGTCAGATTGAAATGAAACACTAAGACTTCTCATAGCAGAAGGCCATAAACTTTCTGGTATACGGCCAATTGATAGCCTTCTAGAAGATAACTGCGCAGCTATTGATGAATCATGGACTGGAGTAGGTGGACTTCGTGGTGATAGTGGTGTTGAGGGACGCTTCCTCTCAACTGACACAGCTCTCTTTTGCACCAACTGAGAAGGTGTAGGGGTTGTTCTAGAGAGGTTTGGAGATGGGCAACGCCTGGGACATGAAGTTGTTGATGGAGTGGGTGATTTATTCCTTGAACTAACTTCTCTTGTTCGAGGACTTCTGGTAGTGAGTGGTGCATTGTTCTTTTCAGCAGGAACAAGAGGTGGTCTTGTCGTATCCACAGGAGCAAGCTTGAGCAATCGTTGCTCCAATTCACATACATCCATCCAAACTCTCCAAAATAGACCACATTGATGGGATTTTCCAAACAAAAGCCTAAACTAAATTTAACGGCCTAACCTTTACGTGAACCCCGCATGTAATTGGAAAAACACCAGCTGCTCAAAAGAATATGCTTTTCCCAGCAATAAATCTGCTACAAATGTAGAAACCAAAAGTTAGATGCTTACAGAATAGCAGAAAGCAAAGGAATAATCATAAACAACAAAGGCAAAAAAAAAACCTGAAAAAGAGTACATCTTTATAGATGCCCAGATCTGACTGAAGAAGAATTAAGGAATTACAAGAAATTAACTGAAATGGGCATTGGCTATTCATCTAGAAAAGCCCAAATCCAAGCAGATAAAGCCATAGCAATGAGGCTAAGAAGTGATAAAACAGCCTCTGGTACAATGAGGGTCCCTAAGAAATTTCTGTAGAATTCTATCCAATGTACATTAACGGTCATCACTACAGTGACCTTAGGTTAAATCTCACACAAAACTGCAAATGCAATGTACTCTGGGCCCCCTGTGGAAGGAAGACTTGAGAAACTATACAGTTAAAAGTCTCCATTGGTTTTTGGTTCCCATGGAAAGGATTCAATGTCACTGATCCATTGATCCCAACAAAAAATTGCAGAAAAAGAAAGAAAAAAAACAA
>JBBYHL010448981.1:0-16352 GCA_038381835.1 Adansonia madagascariensis | reverse complement strand
ATATTCACATATCCATTTCACATTTAAATGGTCACCTTAATGTGCCTTAGGTATGTTCAAATATTTTTCTTGTGTTTTAAGGAAGCTCATGAAATAAAAATGCTATCTTGACAACTTCAACATCCACTCCTTTGTATAAACATGTTTCTATCATCTCCATACACCCTATTTGTCACTTTCTTGCATCTATGCCACCCATTTCCATGCCAAAATGTCATTTTTGCTTGTTTGCATGTTTAATCCATGTTTGTTTTTGCATTTGTTGTATTTTGTTCATGATATCTCCACTAAAATGCTTACTTGTCTCTTACAAACTGATTTTTAGAAAAATCCCCAAGTTAAAGTCATGCTACCTCTAATAGATGAAGAATAGCATGGACTTAATGCTTTCATTACATTGGTTTCCCAATCTTAGGGGTAAATCAACATTTTAGCTCTGGATTTCATGGTGAAATATGTTTATTTTTTAAAAAGAAAAAAGAAATCTTTTTTAGTATTAAACCTTGATCTTGAGTCTAATGTTCATTTTGGTGACATGGTCAATAGGTTGTTCCATCATCCCAAACTACTTCAAGATTATGGAATAAACTTGTGAAGCCCATGTTACTTTTTATCGTGGACGTTTGGATGTCTTAGGCCCGAGTCTATCTTCAAAAAAATTAGAATATTTAATAATCCCCTTATTTTTGCTTTAACAGCATTATAGTTTAAGCTTAAAAATTATTTTTGAGCCATAAAATGTTTCCTTTGACTTTTATAATATTTTTCCTTTAAAGCGCATCAAATTATCTTTCTAACAGTGTTTTATTTGCCCTCAGATTATCCTAGATAAGGGAGTTATAATTTTTCAAACCTCTACTGTCGAAACCCTTGGAACCAACGTAGAACATTCTGTTTGGGCAATTGCAGCCTATCAGATGATTTTTATGAAATTTCTAAATATTTTCCCAAAAATTTCATAAAATTCTCTTTTCAAAAGGTATTATCTATGATCTAATGATCCCGAATGAGCTTAGAATGATTTTTCAAAATCCACTATGCTCTTTTAATTGTACATGCTGCCAGTGCTGAAATGATTTAACCAAAATTCTGACACCGTTTTCATAAAAACAATCCCTATATTTCTCATAAAAAAATCCTTATGTTCCTCACATCTCTAAGGCGCATAGGTGATCTAATTTTTCTTAATAAAAAACCTGGATTAACATTGTCCAAAACTTAATGCATAAAGAGGATTATATCTAAATAGAGACCAAATAGAACTGATTTAACCGAGACCAAAGTGAGATATAGTTAGTAGGAACTTATTTCAAGCGTTATGGGGATGTTAGTCTTTCCCTACACGTAACTAACTCCCAAGCCCAACCAATGAATCTTCGAACTTCGTAGACCTTGAAATCAATGTTTTGAGTTTCGTAACTTGGGATCTTATTTTTAATAGGCGTCTAATCTTGCCTAAACTAAAATGATCGACGGTGACTCTAAGTTTATGGGCATTTCATGGTGGCTATCCGGGTCTAGTTGGATGAGCAACTTGTCTGACTGTCCCTACCCCTTCATATTATCATGCCTAATCCAAATCCTAATTAGGGGATAGCTCAAAGGCTCAACCATAACCAACCACCATTTATTTTTAAGTCGAGAGTGCTATGCCTTTCAGATCATCCAAAGTTTTAAAGGCTGGGCATGTGGTAACACCAGTCAACCCCTTTTATTTATTGCCCTGTTAGTTTTATCTCGATCAACCCTTTTTATTTGTTGACTTATCGATTTCATTTTAATTAGCCCATTCTATTTGTTGACTTATTGATTTCATCTCGGTCAACCCTTTTTATTGGTTGACTTGTCAGATTCATCTTGGTCAACCTTTTTATTCATTGATTTGTCAGTTTCATCCTAATCAATCCTTTTTTCATTTTTTTTACATGTCAATTTCATCCCAATCAACCCTTTTATTGGTCGACTTATTGGTCTTGAGCTGGTTAACCTTTTTTATTTGTTGACTTATCAATTTTATCCTAGTCAACCCCTTTATTTATTGATGTGTTGGTTTCATCCTAGTCAATCTTCTTTTATTTCTTGACATGTCAGTTTCATCCAGGTTAGCTTTTTTTTACTTGTCAATTTTATGCCGGTTTTGTTTCTTCACTTGTCAATTTCATCCCTTTTAACCCCTTTTATTTATTAACTTATTGGTTTCATCCCAGTCAACTCCTTTTATTTATTAACTTGTCAATTTCATCCCAATCAACCCTTTATTTATTGGCTTGTAGGTTTTGTCCTAGTCAACTTTTTCATTCATTGACTTATCAATTTTATCCCTACCAATCCCTTTCATTTGTGGAATTGTATGGTCCTGGTCAACTTTTATTTTTGTTGACTAGCATGGTTTTATCCTAGTCAACCTTTTTTGACTTAGGTTCTACCCTAGTCATCATTTTAATTTAAAGTTTCACCTTTGGTTAATTAGTTTTTATATTCATTATTAGTTTAGATTATTTTTCAAACCTTAATGATTTGAATTAAATTATGTCTATTTGGTGTTTGCCCTGTTCTTGATTTTTAGCAACGGTCAAAGAAGGGTAACTGTTGACACCTAATTTCGTTCGGGTCTTTTTTCCATAATCTTGAATATCTGAGATTAAGAACTTAACGGCCAACCTTATTCAAAACAATTTTTTTAGATGAAACATACATTCTTAAAACCTTTTTATTCATGTTTAAATGGTCGTAAGTTCACATAACAAAAAAAATTCATATTTCAATCTTTAATTTTGGATGTACAAGATGAATATTTAAGAGAAAAATATTTTTTAATAGTTGCTTTTCAAATTTTGAAAATCTATCTCTGCGAATGATATCATGATCAAATTTTACATTTTTAGGAATTTTTTGTGAATTTTTTGCAAAATTTAGGAAATTAATTTTCATATATTCTTACTGATACTTATACGAGATTTATATTAATATGCACTCTAAAAAATAGGAAATATTTAAGGAAAAATTCATATTGGCATTTTATACCACAAGGTGTCAAGTTTTTCACTTTTATAATGAATTTTGAATTTTTCACGATACAACAAGTATTATACTCATGAAATTTTTCCTACTAAAATTATTTTAAATTTTGGATTTCCATCTTTACCATTTTGTAAATTAATATTTTGAATAATATATTTTATTTAATTCATTTTATGTAAGTTTCAATGTATTTTTTGGAAATTTTTTTCAATTTTAGAATACAAACTTTCCTTTATCTGTAAAATTTTTAGTGAAATTTTCTCAAGTTTTGAATTTCAAAATTCTTTAAATATTCATATTTAACCACCATTAAATCTATTTTTAAAATTTCAATTATTTGTTATAAATTTTAGAATTTTCCCATTTTTCAAATACAGATATTCTACTCTATAAAATTTTTCAAGTGACTTTTCTAATTTTACAATTTCTAAAAATTCTTCAGACATTATTATTTAATTCATATTGAATCAGGTTTTTAAAATTTAATTTATTTTATGAATTTTTTCAGAATTTTTTTGTTTTCAAGATATAGAGTTTTTTACTCCGTAAATTTTTTTCGGGGGATTTTTTTGTGTTTATAATTTTTATAATTCTTTAAATATTCTCATTAAATTCATATTAAATAAGTTTTTTAATTTTTCCTGTTTCCACAGTACTTCCACTCCGTAAATTTTTTTCAGTAAGATTTTTTTGAGTTTAAAATTTTTAAAATTCTGGAAATATTATTGTTAAAATCATATTAAATCAGTTTTAAAAAATTTAATTTATTTTATGAGTTTACATATAAAAATTTTCCCTGATAAGGCTTTTTCTCGTAAATTTTTATGAGTTTACTAATTTCAATGTTTTTTGTATAAATTAGAATTTGTGTTTATTATTAGAATAAATTAAATTGTTCACATGGAATTTTATTTCAAATACATAATTTTTTATTTTTACAATATAGTCCTTCTAATTAATTTTTATTGTATAACTATACGAATTTCACACAGAATGCTCTAGAAATGAATTATGTCATTGATGACATAATCCATAAGAAGAAAAAAATAATAAATTTAAATCAAATCAAGTTGTAATAAAATCAAATCAAGTTGTAATAAAATCAAATCAAAATTTCAAACAATAATTACATGTAATAAAAAATTAAAAAAATATATAATGGTGTAGAAACCATTCAGCCAAGGGATTCTTTTATGCCTTAGCTAACTTTTGATCCCTATAAATGGAGAAACTTTTATTCATTTGGGAGCTTTGGCTATTTTAGGCACAAATATATATATATATATATACAAAAAAAATCACTTAGTTTTCTTAGGGTATAAACCTTAATCTCTTTGATTTTCATCATTTTCATTGGTTTTTCTTCTCATTTATGATTTAAATCCATGTTAAGGCTCGTGGATTTCATCCATGTTGAAAGGCTAAACACAGTGATAGTAAATATATGTGATATTTGTTGTTATTTTTGAATTTTTTTAGTTATATTTTGGTTTTTGTTTTTTAGATATTGTTGTTGTTTTGATTATGATTTAGTTCTAGGTATGTTAATGTTTATATTATTCTTTTCATGATGTTTTGATGTTTATATGTTGATTAGTATATTTATATATTTATTTTTTATGATTTTATTATTATTTAAGTTTAGTGGTAAATATTTATGTTCCTTGTCATTTTATTTTTATATCAAAACATATTTATGTTTTATTTTATTCCTTGGCCGAGTCTGGTAGGCTGATTTGGTGATGATTTTTTTCTCATTTTTTGGTGATAGTTTTATGTTTTCTTTTTTTAGGCTATTTTATAATACTAGAAAATATACTATTAAATTCTAAAATACATAAAATGTTTATGCCATTTTTTGGTTTACTAGAGTTTCGTGGCCTATATGGAAACTAATTTTGTGTGTTTTGGAATCTGTTCTAGGTGTTTTTAACATTTTAGGGTTTATTTTGTAATTTTAAAAAGTTTAAGGACTAAATTGTAAAACATGGAAAATTATGTTTTATGGCCAAAAGTGCTCGGCTGAACCTTCATGTATATTTTTGCTATGATTTTTGTGTTGATTATTAGCTGATTTGATGATTTTTTTAGGGATGTTTCATAATTTTTTTCATGTAAGGGTCAAAATGTAAATTTAGGAAGTTTTAGGGATTAGTTTACAAGAAGTTAAAATTTCTTTTCAAGGCCAATGTGTTTGGCCAAATCTTCATGAATATATTTACTGTGTTTTTTATGTTTATTTTCATGTGTCTCGTGATTTTTTATGGTATTTTTCCATATAGGGATTAAAATAAAAACTTCAAAAAATTTAGGGATTAAATAGCAAACTTTAGTATTCAAGGGTTAAAATGGTCATTTTAGTCATTTTTAAAGTTTTCTAATATTCCTATGGTTTTCCAAAGGGGTATAGAAATTTTTATAACTTTTCGTATTCTTTTAGTTTTTTGTAAGGTACAAAATGAAATTTTTAAAAAGTTTAAGAGTTAATAGTAATTTTTTCATTTTAAGTCTATTCTAGAACTTTAATTTCCTTATTTAGGGTAAATTAATCATTTCATGATTATTCTAGTGTCCGTTAGGGTACCAGGATACTCATATCAAAGGTATACCCTAAGGGCAGTTTCGTAACTTTTTTAGAATCGAGTTCTAGATAGTAACCAGGATGCTTTTATGCCAAAGGTGCATACTTAGGATAGGTTTGTCATTCCATCATCATATTAGTGCTCGTTAGGGTACCAAGATACCTTTACGTCGAAGGTATACCTTAAAGGCATTTTGGTAATTTCTCTCAAGCTGAGTCTTAGGTAAGCACTAAGACGCTTTTAGGCCAAAGATGCATATTTAGAATTGGTTCACATTCTTATTATCATTTTTGAGTCCTTAGGATAACTGGGATACTTTTATGTCAATGGTACACCATAGGGGCATTTTTGTAATTTTATATTAGAACTAGGTCTAATGTGTTTACTGGGATAATTTCATATAAGAAAAATACACATTAGGAATAAGTTCGTCATATTGGACCATTTTTAGGTCTTAGGGTTAATAGTTTTCATAAAATCAAATAAATGTTTAAAATTAAGGCAATGTCTCTAATTAAATTAATACGTGGAGTTTCTACTAGAATATGTGAGGGGTTCTGTAGATTATTTCAATAACAAAACATCTTTTTCAAAACAAAAATCAAGAATTTTTAATTTTTGTAAAAATAAAATCTTTCATATTTCATAGGTTCTCTACCGGGGTATGAAAGAGAATGATAAAAAGCTTTCATGTCCTCTTGGTCCTCTAGAAGGGTGCAAATGATATTGTGATTTCCAAAAATAATAAAACTTGACTTTTATCAGAATAATAAATTTGTTCAATAAAATATTGTGGAATTATAATTAAATATTTAATGTTGAAACCAAATAAAAATCAAAATTCAAATTAACAAATAATTAATAAGGCACCGATTTTTGGGCATCACGAGAGGGTCGATCTTTACTTGTGACGTAATAAACTCTCAAACCTTTTCATGTGATCTTTGGTATCAACATGGACTTTGGGTTTTGTTTGGGGGTTTTGTAACCCTCAAAACATAAACTTTGATAGGTGACTGATTTCACTTAATAAATAATCGATGGTGACTCCAAAATAAATAGTCATTTCTTAACGACTATTTAGAGTTAAGTTGAGTAAGCAATTCATCTTAACAACACAGCCTCTAGGTATAAAAAATAAAGAATAATAAAATAACAATGATATATCCCCTACAATAAAAAAATGATATTCAAATATATATAGGAATAATGGGTACATTCATCATTTTTAAGTTGGGCTGGTCAGGATTCGAATGCAAGCCATGTTTCGATGTTTAGTGAGCTTAAACATCCGAACCATGACCTTATCTTAGAACCCTCATGCATTTTATGGCCTTGGATGTAGTAGATTTAGGTTGTTTTGGTGCTTTTTTTACCTCTCTATCATGTTCTTCACTGTTTTGCACCTTTTCATCTTGATGATGAGTTTTGATGCTGCCATAAAATTCCAGCATACATTTCTTCTCTGTTCTAGCATATTCCTTGATGTCTTGCATTTAATTATCATTTCCAAGCATACTCATGCTCATCTCCTCATATATTGTCGTCATTTCCATGTTTAAATTGCATCTTTACATATTTACATATGCCCACCATGTTTATTGTCATGAACATCATCCTTGATCATCAAATGTTTGTCAAAATGCTTATTCATTCATTGTCAAAAATCTATTTTCCTAAAGCCCCTAAGTTAAGGCCATGTTAACCTTAATAAATTAGGATTAACATGGACTTAAGGTTTTTTATTGCATTGGCCTTCTAATCTTACGAAAAAATCAAGTTTTTCATGTTT
Source organism: Adansonia madagascariensis (assembly GCA_038381835.1). Lineage (NCBI taxonomy): Eukaryota > Viridiplantae > Streptophyta > Magnoliopsida > Malvales > Malvaceae > Adansonia > Adansonia madagascariensis. The sequence goes on along the minus strand of JBBYHL010448981.1, from coordinate 8,957 downwards.
GGATTCAATGATTATTTAGGTTAAATGTTCTGCTTTCCAAATAAATGTCCCCTTTTTTTTAGCATCAAAAAAATTTTTATGCCTTAATCTTTTTGCTTAAAGTCCTTGTGTTTATGTCATGGTCAATGGGTTATTTCATCATCCCAAACTACCCAAGATTATCGAATGAGCTCATGATAGCCGTCTCACACATTTCTTTCTGTCATAAACATTCGGATGTCCATGGCTTGAGCCTAGACCTAAGGACCAAAATAATAAAAAATTCCCATATTTTTGCCCTAATAGCACTGTAATCACAACTTGAAAAATCATTTTCAAAATAAAACCATATTTCATGAATTTTTTGATTTTTTTCTTTAAAGTTCATTGAATTACCTTTCTAATGGTATCTAGTTTGCCTTCAAATCACTCTGGACGAAAGAGTTATGATTTTTCAAAGCAATGTTGTCTGAAACCTCTAAAATTAGCGATTTTTATTCTATTTGTGCCATTCAGCCTATCATATGATTTTTTTGAATTTTTAAAATATTTTTCCAAAATTTTTGTGAAACTCTTTTTTTGGAATAGCGTCATTTGTGATTTAATGATTTCATATAAGTCAAGAATGATTTTTTGAAATTTGCCATACCATTTCCCTTACTCATGCAGTTAGTGTCGCATTTGACCCAACTTTAGAAATCATTTCCACCCAAAAGGTGATTTTTTAAGATTTTTGGAATATTTTTACACTAAACGTCATTGGATCACCTTTCCAATGGTACCTCATCCGCCTCTGACACCTCTGAATTTGCTTGAAACAAATTTAAAAAGATGGACAACGTGATGTTGTCCCCTATTTTTATCAATTGTTAAAAATTAGTTGATTTCTCAAAATCTTAACTCTAAAGCATTCAGATGCCTCCCTATAATACCAATTAAGCCGGTCAAGTAAAAAAAAACATGCGTTGACCACGTAGGTTGGGATCAAGCATGAAATTTTTTTAAGATTTATTATCCTTATTTTTATAAATTTTTTTCTATCGAAAATCACTTGTTTTATCAAAAATTGTCAAAATCTTGTTTTTGTCAAGAAATCATTGACCTTTTTTTAAGACAAATTCTTCAAACTCATCCTTTCAAAAATTATCAAAACCTTCATCCATTGGGATACCACAACCTTGTTTTCTAAGGGGATACACAACCCTTCTTTTAAAAAATTATAAAAATTAAATTTTCTTTCTCCCTGATTTCTCTAAACACGAAGATTTTAATCAATTTTTGCACCTTAATTAATCAATTTATCAAAAAAACATCTCCACAATTGTCAACTTGGCTATTTCAATATAATTAATGACAATTATGAGATACATTCTTATCACCCCTCCTTTTTTTTTGTCTTTTTGCTATTGTTGTGATTAATTTCATGCAATTTTACCTCTTTTATAATCTTACTAATGCATTTTCCTTAGTGGTGATCATCTTACATGCATATTTATCAAAATTGATTTTCAAAAACAAAATTACAAAGCCCATGTTTTACGTCAGTATCTCCCCAGTGCATGACAGGTAATATTCGATTTTTCAAAATTGAATCCAAAGATAATTGTAGTTCAAAATCTTAGCACTCCCCACCCCCATGGGTGCGTATGAGAATCACATTTTCTTTAAAAATTTGGGTTTATCATTTTATTCAAACTCGTGCATTAAAAGAGGATTATATCAAAATAATGACTAGTTAAAACCTAGGAAACAAAAACCAAATTAAGACATGGCTAGAAAGGTATCGATTTTAGGCATCGCAAGAAAGTTATATTTTCATAGGCTTAACTAACTCCCAAGCCAAACTGGTGAATCTTCAGACCACACAGAGTGTGGAATTGATGGTTTGAGTTTCGTAACTCAAAATATTGGTTTCAATAGGCATCCGATCCAATTTAGCCCAAAAGATTTATGGTGACTCTAATTGTTGGCCATTTCGTAGTGGTCACTCAACACCAGTTGGATGAGCTATTCTTCTAATGGTTCTTTACCATGATCACAAGTTGAAAGCCTATATTTTCTCGCTCCCTAATCACATCACAAAAAGAGAATAGTCCTCAACAGGAGAATTCCCCATCGAGAAAATATTTTTTAAGTCGCGCGAACTCCTTTTCATGATGAAAGGTAGGGCATAGTGTTGACAAATGGCAAAAGACTCGAAAAAAGATCCTAACTCAAAATATTGCTTAATTGTAGAATCAATAATCAGGTTTTCATTTATGCATTTTGTTCATTTTGGATATACATATGAGAGATTATTTACAACATATTATTCATATAGTAATAATTTACAACATAAGCAAGGGTAATAAAACATGGTTGATTCAGAATTTGTATCATGAAAAACCTTGATTACTCAAGGAAATAATCCAAAAATGGCTAGGACAAACTTAGACTCAAATTGTGGTTAAGGCATAAGAGTTTTGAAAAAATTCAAACAAAATTTGAAAATGAGAAAAAAAGAAAAATTTTGAAGAATTTCTTTTTAAAAAAAGGTTAAATACAAAATATGTGGGAATTAATTGAAATCCTATTGATTTTTTAAGGACAAATTATTTCAAAATGGTTTCTAAGAAAAGGTAAAAAATGAAGCTGAAATCGAAAGGAATTTAAAAGCCAAGTTTATTTTTTTCTTTGAAAATGTGAGCCTTGAGATGAACCTTCAGTGACTTATGACTCTACCCTTAAATGGCTTTTGACTATGCGATGATGATGCAAATAGCATCTGTTATGAGGTATCCAAAAACCTTAAAAAATGGCAATATAAAATTTATGAATAGTGACCTTACCTGAAAATAGAGGATAGCCTGCACCTAAAGTACTTTCCTAATTATTTTCCTACTCAAATAGACTTCAAAAGTTGCAAATGATATGCCATTGGAAAGCTAACTCAATGAGTTTTGACCTAAATATTGTGTAAAATACCTAAAAAATTGTTAGAGGAGTGAAAATATTTATACAACTAAATCTAGAAGCAAGATATAATAAAAAACTAATTCGTTACCTATTCAAACAAACTAGAAAATGGCAAATAATACACTATTTGAAAGCTAACTCAATGAACTTTAACCTAAATACTATATATTGCACAAAAATTCATTTAATAAACCGAAATATGGACATCATTTGCTCTAGCCACTAGGTGTAGGGAGATCTATATAGCAAATAAAATCATTAAAACTGGTGAAATGTACATTTTGCCCCCTAAATATGAAAATTTACTATTTAATCCCTAAACTTTTAAAAATTTTCATTTTAATCCCTACATGGTAAAATGCCCTAAAAATCATAAAATCACATGAAAATATAAATGGAAAACACATGAAATATATCAACAAGAATTGGCCCAAACAATTTGGCCTTAAAATGATTTTTTATATTTTGCAAAATGACCCCTGAACTTTGTAAAAAAACATTTTGACCCCTATATGATAAAATATCACAAAACATCATAACAAATCATCAAACAAGCAAAGAATCACAAAAAAAACATGGCAAGAATGTGTATACAAATCCAGCCAAGCCTTTTAGCCATAAAGCATGATTTTTCATAATTTAAAATTGTCCCTAAACTTCTTAAAATTGCAAAATGACCTTTAAAATATTGAAAATACCTAAAACATGCTTACAAACTCATGAATCAGAAATCTCATGGCTTACAAAGATCTCGGCCAAGCCAAAAATATCACATAAAAACTTTTACAACTTTTGCAATTTAGTCCATAAGTTTAAAAATATTGCAAAATAAATTAAAAAAACCTAAAATCAAAGCAAAAATAAACACAAAATCACCATTACCAAGCCCAATCAGGTTCGACCAAGGCATAGAAAGCATCAAGACAAAATTTTTTTATCATGAAATTTCATAAATAAATCATAAATTTATAAACAAAATTTTTTTAAGCTTAAAGATACAAAAAAAATCACTAATATTTCATCATAAACATAACATAATAAATATTATAAAACATGTATTCATTGAAGATAATATCATTATTACAATGAGCACAAAATATTTTATTAAAAATAAAAAAATGAGATGCAAAAAAATCAAAAAAATAAAGAAAATCCATAAAATTTAATCATTTTTTTCATGCTTGGCCTTTCAACATGGAGTGAAATCCATGAGCTCAAGCAATCATAAAACTCACTAAAATAAGAAATCAAGCACAAAATCAACATATATATAGGATTTTGGAAGAGAAGTTACCTTGAAAGGTTGAAAAACATAAAAAACCTAAGTAATTTTATGGATTTTTGGAGTTTTTGGCTTATGGAAGTTGTGAACTATTTGGGAGAATTTTTTTCATTCTTTTTGTTCAAAGTGAGGAGACGGTAAGATGGTGGATTTTTTTGAATCCATCTTGCCATGAGGTTCCATCCAAAATCCATAAAAATTTTCTTTCATTTATTACATGTCATAGTTTGTTGATTTGTTTTTTACTTTTATATTTGATTTGTTTGAGATATGATTTAATTTTTTAACAAATTGATTGGATTTAAATTTATAACTCTTGTCTCCTTCTGATGTCATGCATGATATCATTGATTTCTATAGATATTTTGAATGATATTCGTATATAATATGTAAAATTATACCATAAAAATTAACTATAAGAACTAAAATATAAAAATTAAAAATTATATTTTTAAAATAAAATTTCACATAATCAATTTAATTCAATTTAATACTAAAAATAATTTTTTTATGTATGAGGAAAAAAACAAAATAGAAAACTTGTAAAATTTTATAAAAAAAACCTTTACCGAAAAAAATTATTACATGTAAAAAATATAAAATAAATTAAAATTTAAAAAACTAATTTAATGTGAATTAAATATAAATATTTGAAGAAATTTAAAAAATTATAAACTCAGAAAAATCCTACCGAGAAAATTTACGGAGTAGAAAAATCTATATCTCATTAAGAGGAAAAATTCTAAAACTCATTAAATAAATGGACTTTTTCAAAACTGATTTAATATGAATTAAAAAATAATATTTAAAGAATTTTAAAAATTATAAACTTGAAAAAAATCTCACCGAAAAAATTTACGGAGTATAAAACCCGTATCTATGTAACAAATAAAATTTTAAAACTCATAAAATAAATTAAATTTTTGAAAACTAATTTAATATGAATTAAATAATAATATATGAAGAATTTTAAAAATTATAAACTAAGAAAAATCTTCTCGAAAAGATTTACGGAGTAGAAAACTCCGTATTTTAAAAACGAAAAGAAAATGTAAAACTTTTTAAATAAAATGAATTCTGGAAAAACTGATTTAATAGTGGTTAAATGAAAATATTTAAAGAATTTTGAAGTTCAAAACTCGAGAAAATTCTACTAAAAATTTTACAGATTAAAAAAAGCTCGTACTTTAGGACAAAAAAAATTTTAAAGAATACATTAAAACTTATAAAAATGAATTAAATAAAACATATTATCCAAAATATTGATTTACAAAATGGTAAAGATAAAAGTTTAAAATTCAAAATAATTTTATCAGAAAAAACTTCACAAGTATAATACTCGTTCTACTATGAAAAATTCAAAATTAATTATAAAAATTGACAACTTTACACTTTATGGTATAAAATATCAATATAAAATTTTCTTTGAATATTTTTTACTTTTTTAGAATGCATGTTAGCATAAATACCGCACAATTGTCGATAAAATTATACGATGGTCAATTTTTCAAGCTTTACTAAAAAATCCTAAAAAATTCATGAAAATGGGAAATTTGACTGTGACATCATTTGTAGGAATGATTTTTTGAATTTGGCAAGAAAATATATAAAAACAATATTTTCCTTTTGAATATTTATCCTTTCATCCGAGATTAGTCTTCAAATGGCATTTTTTCGTCAAGTGAACTTACGACTATCCAAATTATGACTAAAAAGTTCTTGAAAATATTTTTTTATTTGAAAATATCAGTCTCGATGAGGATGGCCATTAAGTTCTTGATCTTGGATATTCAAGATTATCATAAACGAGACCCGAATGAAATTAGATGTCCACAGTTGCCCTTCTTTGACCTTTGCTGAAAATAAGAAACAGGGCAAAGACTAAATGGACATGATTTCGTTCGGGTCATTAAGCTTTGAAAACTAAACTCAAAACGAAAATAAAAGCTGATTAGCCTTAAGGAGAAATCTTAAATTAAATGGCGACTAGGGCGAGACCTAAGTCAGAGTTAGCTTATTGAGACAAAACCATGCTGGTCAGCAAACAAAAAAAGCTGATTAGGATGAAACCTTACTAGTCAATAGAGGTAAGGGGTTGACTGAGGCAAAACCTATAAGTCAAAAAAGATAAGGTCGACTGAGACAAAATCTATGAGTCAACAAAAATAAAAGGTTGACCGGGACAAAACCAATAAGTCAATAAATGAAAAACGTTTACAGGGATGAAACCTAAAAGTCAATAAATAAAAAAGGGTCAGCGAGGTAAAACCCATAAGTCAACATATAATAAAAGTTGATCGAGATAAAATCAACAAGTCAATAAAGGTAATCATTAATTAGGACGAAACCTTTAAGTCAATAAATGAAAAAAAATTAACTAGGATGAAACCTACAAGTCAATAAATAAAAAGGGTTGACCGGGATAAAATTGATAAGTCAACAAATAAAAAAAGGTTTGACTGGGATGAAGCCTAGAAGTCAACAAAGGTATAGGTTGATTGGGATAAAACCTATAAGTCAATAACGGTAGAGGTTAACCAGGATGAAACTTACAAGTCAACATATAAAAAAGGTTGACTAGGATAAAATTGATAAGTCAACAAAGGTAATGGTTAACTAGGATGCTATAAGTCAACAAAGATAAGGGTTGATTGGAATGAAACTTATAAGTCAACAAATGAAAAAGGTTGACCAGGATAAAACTGACAAGTCGACAAAAGTATAGGTTGACTGGGATAAAACCTATAAGTCAACAAAGGTACGGGTTGATCGAGACAAAAACTACAAGTTAACAATGGTACAGGTTGACCAAGATGAAACCTATAAGTTAACATATAAAAGAGGTTGATCGAGATAAATTGATAAGTCAACAATGGTAAAGGTTGACTGGGATGAAACCTATAAGTCAATAAAGGTCAGGGTTGACTAGGATGAAACCTATAAGTCAACAAATAAAAAAGGCAGACTAGGATAAAACTAACAAGTCAACAAAGGTACGGGTTAACTAGGACAAAACCTACAAGTCAACATATAAAAAAAGCTTAAGATGCTTTATTAATTTGAAAAGATAAGGGAGTTACCTTTCGAGTTTGAGGGAATAAGCATGACCATCATTCTTTTTTTGCATCACGTTTAATTTTTCCTGCAAGTTATCAAATATGAATGCATGCATAATGCAAAAACTATTCTTGAAATGTCTTTCTATTTGAATGTGTGTTTTTTCTTAAAGTTGAAGGCATTTTTAGAAAATGTTACAAATATTTGTATTTCTTTTTGGTAAGAGAGTTAGCCTGAACCTCAATTTGAAGGTATCTGCAAGAGATAAACCTACTCTGATACTCAGGGCTGAAGGTATTTTTCAAAAACCATTCTGAAGATGTTTTTCTTTAAGTAAAAGAAACAAGGCTAATGATGCTCAGGTCTAGAGCTTTCTGTGATCGAATGGGGTAAATAAGGTTGATGATGCCTACATTCAGAGCTTCTTGTGTATAATCTATTTTTTTTTTATAAAAATATACTTTAATAATAACTTTTAAATTTCTTTTTCTTTGATGATACTTAACCATGTTTAATTGATTTTAACTCTCCTAGAATACCCAAAGGATTGAAACAGTAACTAAAATCCCCATAATGTCTAAACTTAATCCAAAGTAATACAAAGAAATCTCTTTGTTATTTATTTCTAAAGTGTCAACCATCATTTGTCAGAAATATATGCAGATGAAAAAGGTATGACAAATCTAAAAATAATAAAGGTACAAATAAAGGTAATAAAGGCCTAAATAAAAGAATGAAAAGGGTATGAATAAAGAAATGTAGATACATTCCAATAAAAGGAAGCAAATACAATATTAGGTTTCTTAATAAGAGTTTATACAAAATATAAAACAAAAATAGGCGTTATCGAGATGGTTGGAATCTCTCATTCAAATCTTCAAAAGCCTTTCTTGATCAGAACATTGCTCTTTCATGGATTAATCTCTTGGAAGATGTCTTTGATTACATAATGTCTTTCTTTTTTATCTTAAGTTATAGCAAATTTCCCTTTGCAATCATCATTCTACCTGAGTTACCCTTTTCAGGTTCTCAACTTAAGGCTTTTTATTTTAACTTTTTTTTCTTTTTTTTTTTAATTTTTAAACATAATACTTTTTTACATTATCAACATTAATAGAATTGGGTAAAGTGTGCCCATCTATTTCTACCAAAATTAATGCCCTACCAAAAAATGCTTTTTGAGCCACATAAGGTCTTTCCCAATTTAAAGCCTATTTACCCTGTGAATCTCTTTGGCCAGGAAAGATTTTCTTTAATACCAGCTTCTTTTTAGGAAGTTATCTTTTATAGAACTTTTTATCACAAGTGTAGACACCTTATTTTATTTGGGCTAATTTTTAACAATCTGGAGCATGGATGTAAGAGGGGGCAATGATTGTCAGGTGACATTGTCGCTTGGCGAAAAAGTATTTTGAGGATATCAAGAAGGCCTAGGGATCATATCAAAGGTAAATGTGAAGACGTGGCATCAAATGACATAGTCTAAGGTATCCGGGGATAAAACATATGAGAAAATTCATAATTTTACTTAAATGCATCGATACATGGTTCTCATGTATCGATACAATGCTTCAATGTGTTAAAAATTTGAAATGTCCCCATATGTATCGATACAACATGTATATGTATCGATACAGGACCTCATGTATTGATACTAGACCATGCTAGGACCAAAACATGCATT
>JBBYHL010448970.1:0-11132 GCA_038381835.1 Adansonia madagascariensis | reverse complement strand
TAAGAAATCATTGGATTTAAATCTTAATTATTGGAATAAAAGCTCGATTTATTTTTTAAATAAATTTAATTTTTTTCGAAACTCAATTTTTAGGTATACTAATTTTGACCCTTCAAGTTTATTGGATAGGTTAACTAGTTCTCGAATAGATTTACATTGTGACATTATCGACTGTTGTTTCAAGCATATATAATTTTATTTTTTGTGTGAAAAAAAGTCAAAGTTTTAGAAAAAAAATGAAGAAAAAATATTTGTAAATTGCTGAAGATCAAACTTCAACTTTATAAGAATTTATCTCCCAATAAAGATACTAAATCATTTGAATTAAGCTTCATATTTATATATTTCCCATTCAAATAAATACGTTAATGAGCTTAAATGAAATGATCATGATTGTATACACCTTTTTTTTCTTTTTCTTTGGGATGATTGAAAGCCTTTTGATGGATGTATATACTGGAATCTGAAATGGAGAGATTCAACTTTAAAAAAAAGGGATTAAAATTTAAAAGAGTTACATATATCTGCTGTGGACATTTGTGGTAAGAACTTGAGAGCCCCAAGGCTTGAATTTAGGCTGCAGTTGTACTATTGGAAGGGAACATACGCAGTACAGCCTTGCCTTGAAACCTTAACCCTCTCCATTCCCTCATTCTCTCCTACACTAATAACCCCCTTAAGCCCTAATCCAAAACCCCATAAATATTATAATTCAATAATTAATGGCCACATTCACATTTCTTATAATTAGTTAAAGTTTTATAGTAAAAAGTGATTTTTCATATACAGTAAATGAAATTTTTAAATTTTATAATCAAATTAAAGAGGTGACATATCAGATGAAGATATATTAAAAAAATTGAGGTATGTGGCTCGCGGAGTTAGAGATTCACTATGAATACACTAAAAACCAATCCTTTTTACTTTTTTCACCAAATTCAAATAAATGATAAATAATAAATAAATTATCTCGCACGACTTTCAAACATTGTAATTACGGTCCCAACATATCCTATTGGGATATTTTATAAGAAGAATAAATCAACAAGATAAATAAATTTTCAAATTATTTCAAATTTTTTATTATGACGCAATACATTATATTAGAATATTTCTACTTTTTTTTTATTTACTAATACTAATTTACTGATTACTTGGTAGCGTAAGTTTTAATTTCGTGTAAGACCAACATGCATGCTCCGAGCCCGAGAGAGAGCGATGGGCTATTGTCTTTGTGCATGCCGACACTGAATCTGATTCTAAATCACCTTTGGCTAAAGCTACTACGGACTCCCTTGGCTTTGTTAGCAGATTGCAACAAGGCTCACTCTCTCATTTTAATCAGTATATCTCTTTCTTTTTTTTCTTTTTTTTTTGCTCTATGTCTGCTCCAAAATTAAGCCCTACCCTCACCTATAATTCACATTTTCATTTGATTTAGACCCAAAATTTTAAGAGAAAAATCAGAACGTGGCAAGATTTATAAATTGGAATAGATAACAATTTCATTCACTTACTCAAAGAAACAAGTTCGAAATCCCCTTTTTTTCCGATCAAAAAACGATGACAATTCAAGTTTCATATCATGTGTTAATGTATCTTTTGTTTCTGTACTTAGATAATGTATTTAACTAAAATCATTTTGTAGTTAGCTTATATCCTTAAGCTTTTGTTTGACCCAAAAAAAAAAATGACTTGAAAAGATTGAGGCTATGGAACCAATTTTAAGAATGATAATTCTCACAAATGGAAAGATGCATTGCATGATAATAATTATGATCATGAGGATATATATATATATATATATATATAATACAATTACAAAAGTTAAGAACAAGTACATTAATTAGGAAGTGGTCACCTCCTAACTCCAAATGGTTGTTGATCAATTCGTCTTCATTGGGTTTGGAATTAAGCTTTGTGGTCCAATGTGATCAACTATAGCATCCAGACATTTAGGGTTTTAGGCCAGTAAATGGATCTTCAAGGATGCTAGGCCCGCATGATATGAAAGGCATTTACTTTGTAAAAAATTCCGAACTTGAAAATTAAAAAAAATATATAAGTTAAATTAAAATTAAAATTTACTAAAATTTATTTTTTTAAAATAATTTTATGAATTAATTGATCTGAATTAAACCTTGATAAGTTTCTTGCACCTTAATTGTGGCCGGAAGATATGGAAAAATAAAATGGGGAAGTAAGAAGAAATTGAAGTCCAAAATTGATTGTCAATTTCAATATATTTGTTATGCATTTTCTTTCCTTTTCGTCTCATTTATTAAAAGGATTAAATGATAGTATATTTCTTCTCATTGTTCGTTCGAATTTCCTTTCAATCCGGAAAATGAAAACAATCCTTTCTCCATCATTTTCTTTTGTTGCATGCATTTTGTCTCAAAACAAACCGAATTTCAATTTTGATAACTTGTATTATGAATAGTACTCTTGTTGAATAACAATAATACGCCATCTTTCATTTTTATATATTAAAATGAGGGATTCAAATGGAATTCTTAAAAAAATTATAATTAATGTACTAATAGTGTATAAATCTATATACAAATGATGTCACCTCATTAAAATAAATTTTATTGGCTAACAATGTATAAATGCATATACTATCACTGCGTCAAAACATACACCAATCATTGGACCTAATGATCAAGAACTTTTTTTTATAAAAAAAAAATTCAATTCTTTGTTATATACATTTGGATACTTAATTTAAAATTAGTTTTTGATATATCAATAGTAAAATTTTTTAATTTTATAAGTGAGTGTCACGTGTTAATTTTTTTATATAAATAAAAATATTGGTCACTTATTAACATCACTTATGAAATTTCAAAACTACATTTATCTTATAATAGAAAAAAAGGATCATCCCTTCTCAAAACAAACAACACAAATGCAAACAAGTAGACCAAAGAATAATGGGCAACTTGTACAACAATCCATGTCTCTAAGGCAAAGATTTAGAGAGGCAAATTGGTTAGGTTAAAGCATTTTCTGCATGTACATAAAAAAGTGGGGTAACCTTCTTTTTTTCGTTTTCTTTCCTATCATTCAAAGTTTTGATGTCTCCATCTCCCTTGTTTGCTTCCAATGGCCAAACTCTCCTTGATATTATTCGAACCTTAGGTATATATGATATCTAGATAAGATACACCTGATTTGGACTGTTTTGCTCTGTGCTGCGTGTCCCTCTTGACAGCACTACATGCTGGTCCCACTTTCATGGTCTTCACCATTAGCATCACTTTATTCCCATTTCCAAACTTTGGTAAAATTGTAGGGGGAAAAAACAACGCTCATAGTCATATTTTGCTTGTGTTTCAAAATCTGTTAAATGTCAAATGGCAAATAAAAAAAATATAGAATTATTATTATAAGAATAAAAACCATATCAACGCATGTGTGTGTATATATATATATATATATATATATGGCTTTGTATTTGAAGCACCGTGCATCAAATATAACTATATGATCATCCTCATCGATCTTCATCATTGTATGGTGCATGCACACGTGTCTAAAAGTCATGGGTGGGTCCATTTTTCATGTGTATGCCCATGCTGTTATCATGTGGTGTTAGCCTGCTAGTGCATCCAACAGTGATTGAAGTTAAAAAAAAAAAAAAAGGCCTAAAGTGTTGAATAATTGTAAGTGGGGAGACTAAGAGAAAAGAAGGAAAAAATGAATAAAAAGAAGGTTGGAGACGACAGGAATTCCAACTAAAACAACTGGATGAAAATGAAGTTTGGCAACCAATTCAAGACTCTAGCTGTAGTTCTTTGCTGCTTTGAAAATTGAAAATTCAAAGACATAGGGACCCAGTTTTTTTCTAAATGGAACTGCAATCAATCTTTTGGGGGATTGTGGCTTTCCCCAGAGACTCATACTTACTTAGCAAGAAATTTCGAGTGGATAATGATAGAGTTTTGAAAGTGTCCGAGATTTGTCCCCACATAACTGGGAAAATTCAATGGGATTGGAGAGGGGGTGAAGTGAAATGGACAATCATCCAGAAAACGAAATCACTCATTAATTTTACTGGAAAAATTCTCTGCACTTTACTAGCTACAGTTTTTATCATGCTGTTCCCTGTTGTCGTTCCTACTTGTTTTAGGGCATGGTTTTAGGTTTTTAATGCCTACTGATTTCAGCTGTATGATTTAACTCCTTTTTTTTTTTCTTTCTTTTTGCAGATTGGGAAAAATGAACATACAATTTGCGACAGAATGATGAAACATTTCCACCTAAAGAAATCTTAATAATTCATGTTAATATATGTTCTTGATATTAAAAAATCATAATTTAAAAATTAAAAAAATTTAATATATTAAAATTCAAATTCGTAGCTAATAAGTTATCATACAAGGTAAAGAAAAAAGGCGAGATTTCTGTAGTTTTTTTTTAAGTTTTAAATGCTATTTACAATCTTACTTTATTATAATACATGGCCAATAAAAAAAATTTATATTCTCATAATTGGTTTTAGACTAAAATATTACTTTAATTTTAGTTGTCTAGATAGGTTGATAATCCTACTAATTAAATTTAATTAAGCCGGTTTGCTACATATATCATAAGATCAAAAGTCTCAATCTCACCATTTATGAGAAAGGATGCAAACAATTTCATGTGAACATAAAAATCTATGAAGCTGATTAGACATGTGATTAAATTGATAATTATTAGATTAGATTAGATTAGAAAAGACTATGAAAATTTTGACAAATTAAATTATTTATTATTTTAATTTTTTTTTAAAAAGTTTCAATTCATAAAAAATTATACTACTAAGAATTTTTCATATCTTTAAGCAGCACATGCACGTGAATACAATGAAATGGACAGCCCCCAAGCCAACTAAACATTATCATATAATTATAAAATAAAAAAATATATAGTTGCATTATTAGGTTGGCACAATCTTTAAAAGATTGGATCAAAAATTAAAATACTAAAATTTTTAATTCTCGGTTCAATTTATTCAATTAAAAATTAATTTAATTTTTAATGTTATATAAGTATTAAATAAAAATATACTTTTATTCAATGATTAAATAAGGATAAAAGGATTTAAATATCATTATGTACAAAAAAAAATTTAAAATCAATTCAACATCAATCTAGTTTGATCTAATATGGCTTCAATCGATTATTTTGATACGTTCTTAATTGATTTAATTTTTTTTTTTAATTTTATGTGTGTTATTGAATCAAATAAATCTTCAATTTTTAATTCAATCAATTCGATCTTATTTTTTTATTGAATGGGTGATCATGAAACATATGGTGCTGTCCTCGACTTCGTGGCTTCAGTCTCCAGCATACATTGGGGGCTATTCTCCATATCATAATCTTGATATCTCTATTAAGCTAGCAAAAATGAAAAGCCAAAAAACAATTTGAATTTCCCTCCCCCAATAATTACCAAAATTTATTCAGGTGAACCACTTGGTATGAGTATGAGGTACCCAGCGTATGAATAAGCATATAGCAACATTTTCTTCTTGTTGTTCTTGTGAATTTGAACTTGGTTTTTTTGTCATTGATGAATTAAAATTTATTGAGCAAGTGGGAGGCTTGGACCATGGGGTGTAATTAAGCCGTGGCTCGGACGAGAATAAATGGAAGCCCACAAAAAAACTAATCAAGGGCATTTTAGAGGGAGAGATAGAGGGGTCATGGTCAATGTTGGGTGAACCACGGACATGAGAGTGGGAAGAGATGAACCAGTAAGCCGAAGGGGCAAGGCAGGGGACCATTTGGGGTGAAAGAGGAGATTTAGACTTCTGAGAGTGACGGTGCCAAACGGAGGGAAGGTTTCTTTTTACAATTCACATTTTAATATCAAACTTTAGGGATGCATATTTACATATAACCCGTGCGTTTATTTTTTTAGTACAATGTCACAGTTTGAAAATATATATAAAAAAGTTTTTGACGTTAAGATCAAATCTTACGCATCCTATATGCTACTTTTTAAAAATATTTAAATGAACTAATGTAAGTTTTAAACTTATTCATGTTGAATAGTAATTCACATTTAAAATATTTTTATTTAAATTTAATTATATTAATATAAATTTTTTTAAAAAAATTGTAATATTATTTTAAATATTAATATAAATTTTCATACCAATTTAGATTCAACCCACCCTAACGTTAATAAAAAAATATATAAATTATAACTTGAACCGTGACCAAAATCCATTGGTTGTCCATTTTTCCTTCTTTTTGAACCTCTTTGTTGCACCATTTTAAAAGTCATTTCATCCTTTCACCGGCCTCTTTTTTTTTTCTCTTTTTTTTTTTCCCCCTTGATGAAAAGAGACATTTCTCAAAGAAGTTCGCTCAACTTGGTCCAACACAGAGGTATGGCTACATTTGGATTTGGTCTAATGTTTGAAGAAGTTGAATGTGGGGTTTTTTGGGCTTTGAAACTGATAGCTGGACTAGTATATTGGGTCATATCATTCCGGCCATTTACCCTCTGCAATTGTCAACGTGTCATGTGGTTGGACCCTGATGAGTTTGTTTGCATAATTGACTAACGCAAATTATGTGGAAGTTGAGGATGGAACACAAATTATATAAAAAAGATTGGAGTTCGTTTTTGATAGGAAAGTTTTTTAGTTTTATAATTAAGGTTAATAAATTGTGACGTGTTTAATTTATTTTTAAATAAAATTTTTTAAGTATATCTAAGGGGTATGTGTCACTCAATAGATGAAGAATAATAGCTCTCAATGTTGGAAGGCAAGTTGGGGTTCGGTGGTACAAATTATCTTTATGTTTAATCAGATATCATATATGTCATCTCTAAGAAGATTTTGTTTTGTTAGATTAAAAACACTTACTATAACCTTCCTCTTAGGCTTGGCCCACAAAAGTAATACAATTATGCAAATGGCTCCTACTAAGATAAATATTGGTTATCTAATGTTAAGCTGCGTTTTACCGCATCCCCCCCCTCGGAATACTGGTGCTTGCAGCCTTAGGGTGACGATCATACGGTTTTCTTTAGTAAAAGGCCAAAGAATAATTCGCTCTGTACCGGTCATAAGCCTCCGCTCGTGAAAAGGATAGCTGCAAGCTGGTCTATAAACATGAGGAGAAACTACTACTTGCTTCTCGGTCTGATGTGGGACTTGACTTTAAGGGAATCATTCATTCTTTTCAACTTTTACCCACTTGCGTTGTTGATTTGCTATAAACAAACTCGAAGTTTTTGGACAATTAATTTAGATTTTTATCAAAGTGATTAATCATGATACTAGAGACTGAAAACTTCTAGTCTTTTGCTGCATAATTGTTTATTTGTTCTTAGCATAACCAATTTTCAATTAAAAAAAAGGTTGAAAGCCTAAAGATTTGTGAGCTAAAAGCTTGTTGCAAATGCTTTAAGTAATATTACGGTAAGCTGCTTGGTAGGGTGAAAATTAGTAGTAACCATTTCTTTACTTTAAAACTGAACATATACCCAAATAGGCAAATGGCAAGCACTGTCAATCTGGTGCAAAAAGTGATTTGATTCTTGGAAATCCTTTTCAAAACCATGTTAGCTAAAACTATGAGGTTTATCAGAATTAACGAATTACGATTTTAACTACGAATTGGAGTGAAGAAACCTTAGGCAAATGCAACTCCTAAGTACAATGAAAGCCACCAACCTTGACCATAAGCCTTTTTGATTACCCATTGACCCGTCTGAGTAGGTATATTAATCCGGTTGCTCATGCTTGTTTTTTATAAGCATTGATCACCTCTCCTCTTTAGTCTGTCCAGGGTGGTACTCAAGTTGTTATAAAAGCATCAGTCTAGCTCTCAGTGCAGGCAAATCAAGAAACCTAGAATGAGCATGAAGAACCAGTCATCCAATCGAACAAAATCATAAGCATGAAGCAACTAACAAAACCATAGTTTTTGTAAAACATTTTGGTATTGTTGTAGCTGCAGAAATACAACTGTGATAAACCAAGTGTTGCCTCCTATGAGCTCTTATCTTTAATCCGAATGTCCAATATACCATCAATCTGCTTATTCTGCCATTGACGTTACAAATAATTACACACGATATCTGCGAAACAGAAATTTGCAGGATGGAGTTCAGCTTCTTAAATAATATATATACACTCACACATATATATATTTGCTTTGAAAGAAAATGTAACAGCAGACCATTCAATTTTCTGACAAAAATGTGGAAATCATTTTGGGGAAGTCATTTTCTTTAAAAACTAAAAACGGGGCTTTAATATATTTTTTGGTACAAGAAAAATCATGACTCAAAAATAAAAGAAGGCATTGTAAGTATTAAGATTTGAGTCTCAAAACATGTTAATTACTACCTTTAAATAGTATCTTTGTAAACAAAATCAATTGATCGAAATCTGAGTTCAACGATTAATATATTTCAATTCCATTTAACATTATCCGTTGATAATAGTATACACATTCCATTCAAATCCTCGTTATCCAATAACATGATTGACTCTTTTGAGTGCTTTCCAAAATGACACTTGACCAATGATGCTTGAATTTTGTCTTTCAAAACAATAAAAAAAAAAAAAAAAGGAGAAAGTAAAAAATATATATATAGGAAAAGTTGTGGTAGTTATTTCAGTTTAATTAGGACATAAAATGTCAAAACAAGTATTATCTCCACTTACTACTCTTTAAAACAGCTTAACCACACCAACTTTCAATTTATTTAAGACCATATATGTTTTTTTTTCCCACTAGCAGCTTTTACCTTTACATGACAAAATTACCAAATAATTCTTGCAAACAATAGATTAGTTTTTTTTTTCTTAAATAAAAATACAAGGTTTGATTATCTTGATTATTGATTAAGTGATTATTTGAACAATGTCTAGTAAAGAAATTTCGGAAATGGAAGAAGGTATAGGGAAGGGAGAATCAACAACTGCCAATAAGCTGTGCTATTCACCTGAGGCAGTTCAACTTCTGCAAAAGGTAATAATTTTCTCAATTCCCATTGCATTAGCTTGAATAAATATATTTTCCAAAATATTATTAAAAAAATGGGTTTTATTTTACGGACTCGGCTTTATGAGAATTATCACGAAATTTTGACATAACGAATCAAAACTCATAGAAAAATGAAGCTAATTAATGTATTATTATATATCTTTTTTTTTTTTTTCCTTCTGTCAGGTAATTGCGGAGATCATGGGAACATATTTCGTAATATTCGCAGGGTGTGGTTCAGTGGTTGTGAATAAGTTATACGATGGACTGTTTCATTTCCTGGAATCTGTGTAGTTTGGGGTCTCGTTGTGATGGTCATGGTTTACTCTGTTGGTCATATTTCTGGTGCTCATTTTAATCCAGCTGTCACCATTACTTTCGCCATTTTTCGCCATTTTCCATTCAAACAAGTAAGAATTAAAAAATAGTATTTTAATCATGTTCAATTGTTCGTACACGTGCGAAGAGATTTAAAATTTAAATTTACTTTAAATTATTGCAAACACAACCTATAATAAATCAATCAAAACTTGGTTCAAACGTCATTAGTCATAAATTCAAATATAATATATATAAGATCAAGCTTATCAAAAAAATTCAAGTAGAAAGACAAAACATTAAGGTGCAATTAATACATTAACCGTAATTAGCATATAACTTTTTCAATGGATATAAATTTTCTAGATCTTAATTCAAACTTAAGAGAAATAAACTTGAATCACTGATAATTATATAAATAGATTAATTGTAGACTAAATTTAAATTTCTTTGACTCTATATTGATATGATCAAAACATTAGCTTCCTTCAACAAAAGTGATGAGGATTAATTTATACGAGTAATTTGTTGCAGGTGCCTATTTATATAGCGGCACAGTTGATAGGATCAATTCTAGCAAGCGCAACCTTACATCTCCTTTTCGATGTAAATCAAGAGGCCTATTTTGGAACACTACCAGTTGGACCCCATCAACGATCTCTAATCATTGAGTTTATCATTTCATTTCTCTTGATGTTTGTCATATCTGGCGTAGCCACTGAAAATCGAGCAGTAAGTAACATTATATATATATATTAGGTTTTTCATTCCATTTCCCTCAAATTAAAACTAAGTCTGTTCATATTTAGCTTAAATCTGAGTTTAAACTTGAATTTTTTTAAATTTATGATGTAACTCGTGCGTTCATTTTACTATTTTAAAATTATAATATTTTATATTAATATTTATATATTTTTAAAAATTAAATTTAAATAAAATTTAACATTAGATAAACAGTAATTCAAATAAAGTTGAAATAGTTCAAAGTATTAAATTTTATATTCATATCTGATCTAATATCAATCGGATCGAAGAAGATTCTTTCTGAGCAAGTCTAGTTTAAAAAAGCTGTAGGTTAGTTTCAATTCAAATATGAAAGACGAAATCGTCATGGTTTTATTTTGCAGATTGGAGAACTGGCTGGATTTGCAGTTGGAATGACAATGTTATTAAACGTCTTCGTTGCTGGGTAAGTTTATCATTCCCATTAGTTAATTAATATTCCTTCATTTCCTCTAAATTTGCTTCTTTTAATTAACATTTTTTTTTAAATGATAGACCGATTTCTGCGTCATCCATGAACCCCGCCAGGAGTATTGGCCCAGCTCTAGTGATGCGTGTATATGAGGGCCTGTGGATTTATGTGGTTGGACCAATCTTGGGCACCCTATCGGGGAGGATTTGCTTATAATTTGATTAGATTTACTGACAAACCCCTAAGTGAACTAACCAAATCAGCTTCTTTTATGCAGAGCCTGTCCAAAAGCAATGCTGGCTAGGTTTTTTTTTTTTTCATCGTTTTATTCATTGATCAGCTGCTAACGGAGGAGCTATATGGGTTTCTATTTATACTTCTAGTTGGAAAAAAAATGTTCTTACCTATTATTAATACATTTTAGTTACTAAATCTAGAGCTTAGCATAATTTTTTCATACAACTATTCTAAAAAAAATTATATTTAATATGTTTATAATTCAAATTTTAACATCTATTACCCCTCTTTTATTTTTGGACATCCATCTTAAGCAGCTCATAAGCCAGTTGTTGCGTTCATCTATCTTCATCAACATGACTAAGGTAGTAAA
>JBBYHL010448950.1:0-13142 GCA_038381835.1 Adansonia madagascariensis | reverse complement strand
TTAAATTGGAACAGGAAGACAAGTGCTCCTTCACGAGAACGTGCGATCGTAAATTACCCATTTGCTCCATCAGTGAAACTTATGTTATTCTGATTCTTCATTTTTTTTTGAAGTATTCATGCCCAACATGTGTATGACATGAATATAGAGATATAGCCCTCTAAATATATAATTTTTTTTTAAACATATTCATGTTGAATACATATTTATATCCGATACTCGTACTTGAATCTGAGTAACAAATCAACTTTATTTTTGTGTCAAAATTACAAACGTTATCGAATTTATATGGAAGGTTAGCAAAATTATAAGTTACCAACATTAAATACATGTTACGAAAATATTTACAAACATTATCCATATTGTGTCAAAGTAACTTAATTCTCAAAACTTTTTTCAATCATAGATAGAAAACAAAGACAAATATGAGTAAAAATACAGTTAAAGCATTTAATATTTTTTAAAAAATACTGTTAAAAAAAATATTGACCTGACATTTCTGATATGTATAACTTTTCACATGTCATATTTTTATTAAGAAAAAAAATAACATATCATCAAACCTTTAAGCTATAGACTTACGGAAATATCTAATTACGTAAATATCTAATTATAATTTTTTCTTTAGGTCCTAAATTATGAAAAGTATATAGTATAATTTTAGTATCAATTTATACACTAACCATTTTTTTAAAGATTATTAAATGAACTAATTGAGATAAACCTTAAATTTTACAAATTTTTATTTTTTTCCCTTTTTCTTTTTGGTTTAATTGGTGTTGAGAAATAGTATTTAAAAATTGATGTTTGGTTTTTAATGATTTTTCCTTTTATGCTATAAGGTTACTCAACGAAGAAATGGTTCATTGAAACTGTCGGTCTTCTTTTCCTAATAAATATATTAGCAAAAACGTTGAGTAACAGAGCTGCAAGAAATCAGAATAATGAATTGAATGCTAAACATCAATTATTTAAATTAGGGTTTAAAATTTCTTAAACTAATGAAAAATGTAGTACGGTTGAGTGATCGAAAGAGTAAAAATAATAATAATAATAATAATAATAATAATATGAGATATTTTAATTGGAAGGCGTAAATGTATAATTTTATAGACAACAACTCGGTTAAAAAGTATATAATCTTAAGTTAATGGAGTCTAAAAATTCAATTCTTATCTATTATAAAATTCTTTTCCCTTAATTATAAATATATGTGTGTGTGTGACAGAAGTTTCAAATGCGACGCACGATGAAACTGCTATTAGAATTTTTTGGACATAATGGATTTGGTCAGGCACCTGATTAATGCGATTAGGCGTTGATTATTTTATAAGGCGATCGATGCAAAAACTAGTTTGCCTAATTAAAATTTTGTGTTTAATTTTTACTTTTTGTCATTTAATTGTACCTTTATTAATAAGAAAGACATGGTATCAAATTCTTTACATTTTCGTTATTTTAGTTTATCATGCAAAATATGTTTGAGAATAATAAACATGGAAGCCTGGGAAACTCATGCATATTTGTTAACCACTCGATCGAATTTATTATCATCATTTATATTTATATATATATATATATAGTTTATTTATATATGCATCACACAAACCGCTAAAACTAACAGGCAAATATTTGCTTCTATGCATCATACAAACATCGACACGATGTCGCATGCGAGTCTATATGATCCATTTGAATCCGCTATAGTAAGGAGCGGCAGAGAGGACAGGTAAGCTGATCTTTGTTAATCCATGTATCCAGGCACTCTCTGTGAAACAAGTGAGAACAGTTTCTGAGCTCTCTAATCTCATCACTTTTCCGGATATTGTTCAAGCAGACAACGCAGATCACATCGTCGTCGTCGTCATCCTCGTGCACTTGGAATCTTCTGATGAAATTGCCATACTCGACGACCGGGTGGCTGTTTTTGATCAACGTTGTTGTCTTCACCTCCACTGGGGCTGGAACGAGGAGCGACGAAGGAGATCGAGTACCGTCCATTGAAAGAACATAATTTGTGGGGTATGGATGATAATCAGCCCAATGAACATCTTCTGTAGGCTTGATCAGACCGAGGTGAACAAGTGCCTCTTCCAACATGAACGTCAATCGAGTTAGGAGATTAAACAACAATTTTAAAGCTAAGGAACTTATATTTGTTGTGTTCATGACAATACAGGGAAAGCCCAAGCCTCCTCCCATCGATTTCCTTTCGACTTCCCCGTGAGAGACTGGAGAAAAGTAGGAGCACCAGCAAGGCTGAAATATTAATGCAGCAAACGAAATGCTTAAGCTACCTAGAAGCTCCTCGACGTGGGACTATTGTGACCAGAAGTTTATAATTGAAAGACCTGGGAATTAGGATGAACGGGCCGTGCTAGATTTGACAATTTATAATATTCATATTGTATATTTTATTGAATCATAATTATATTTAATGTATCTTATATTTAT
Source organism: Adansonia madagascariensis (assembly GCA_038381835.1). NCBI lineage: Eukaryota > Viridiplantae > Streptophyta > Magnoliopsida > Malvales > Malvaceae > Adansonia > Adansonia madagascariensis. The sequence continues at coordinate 10,688 of JBBYHL010448950.1, read as the reverse complement.
ATAAAATTTGATACGTTAATAATTCATATCATATAAATTTTAAAATATTTATGTATACATATCGTATTAATATTATTTTTATATTATATTATATTTTAACTATTTTTTATATTATGTGAAGTTTAAATGGTTAGGTGAAGATGTGAAGTCTACATATTATTGGAACGTGGTAGGCAAGTACCAGAAAGTAATGTGGCTTCCTTGATGTTTTTGGATATTGGGACCAAACCTTGGTTGGATATATGGTCTGCATAAAGCACAGGTAGAATTTAATTTTATCAGCAAAAGGTTTTATATTACTTGAGTTGGATGTTAATTCACGCAATCAAATGAAGTTTTAGAATTTCGATAGGAGTTGGCGATTCTTAAAAAAGTTTAGATTTTTTCATTCTAGCTAGTAAAATATATATATATATATATATTTGGGATAATTAGTATATTCATGATTTCATTCAAGGAGAAACTTGGCATCAAACTATAAGTTTTTGGATACACAAGACAAGACAGGATTGTTTTGGATGGAATTTCATCCGAACAGCTCAATTTCTGAAAAAAATTGAGTATTTTCAACATAAGATTTCGTCAAAATAATTCATAATTTTTCTTGGTCGAATTTTTGTCAGAAAAAAAGGTGGGTAACATAAGATTCTGTCGTAAATACTCCATCGGAATTGAGCTTGTTACTAACCATATTTTTCGTTAGTTATACTATTTGTGACAAAATTGGTTTTATATCGCATTTAATTATTTGATCGCAACTTGTTATTACTCACCAAAAATTTCATCCATTTTTTTTTTTTTGCATAACTATGATAATGGTTAATATAATTTTTAGTTATATGATTATATGGTCAATTTTTCTCTCTCCATTAATATCATTTTACTAATAGTTATTTATAATTTAATTATTTCGTTCATTCTCAAGCTTTGCTGTCTCCGTTTTCCATTTTTTCTTGCCACTGAATTTCACCCATTTGAGCCCTTTGCTTTTTCAAGCTCGGATGTTTGGTATTGATAGCTGATTGTTGCTCCTCCAATTGCATTAGCCTTATCTTCATCCAATGCTTCTCACATGCACTCTTTGACCCGTCTTGTATCACGTTAACAACTTCGCTGCTCAATTGTTGCATCAATGTTGACAATGATAAGAAAAAGGAAAAAGAAAGAAGGAAGCGAGAAGGAGGAAAAAAAGAGAGGAAAGGAGCAGACAGGCGGCACCGGAGAGGCTTGGGGTGCCGGAGGAAGGGGAGAAGGAAGGGTCGGGGAGAGAGAAGGAAGAATTAGTTGACCGCAACCAAACATCGTGTTATGCGAGGTTCTCTGACATTAAGGTCACTGCATGAGTTGAACAACATTAGTAGCTGTGTTAAGAGTTTAGGTTCATGGAATGACTTCTTTAAAAAAAAATGTTTATGGAATGGTAAAACGGCAGAAATTGAATGAATTTTGGATAGCAGCAGATATGTTAAATGTCCTATTGTGTAGATGTCACTATAGTAACATTTATAATTCAGTCCTCATTTATGTTCACCTAGAGTTGTCAAGATTTACTTGCTTCTTGGAGTCAAAGTTTTTTTTTTTCCGCATTGTTGCTGATGCCCGGAGATAATGCCTCGTGCAGATATCATCAGTCTTATCCCTCTACGTAAACCCTGTAACCTTTGTTGTTGCATTTGACATGGACTGTCAGTCTAAAACTCTTATTGGCTTTGTGTTGATTGTTCTAATTGGTAAAAATCTTGGATCATGTAAAAATAATGCGGGCCGTACGGCCAGTTAATAATAGTTTACGATTGGATTACAAGTCGTAAGTCATACCAACATGGTACCTTTTGGTTGATCACCTTAGGTATGCAGCATTTGACGAAGATGAATGAAAGTTTTTAACTTATGTTGCTTAAATTTGTGTATGAGTATCACATATAAGTTTATATTTGATAAAATATATTTAATTTTTTTAAAATTTTTTACATATTTAAAAGGTAAATATCTTTAGAGGCTATATTTTCATACTCATATTTAAATATGTTAAATATAAATATTTAAAAAATAAAAATATCTTAACAATATAGTTGCTGTAGTAGTACATGGATTTAACAATCTTGACCTGAAATAGTTCCTGTAGTAGTACATGGTTGATTATAAACCTGATAAACTTGTTAATAACGCTGAGTATGTTAGAACCAAATTGTGAAGTAGGTGAATAATTTCTATAGGACATTTGTCAACATTTTGAAAAATGGATAATAATTCTGGAAAATAATAATTGCACTTTGATATATATATATATATATATATATTTCCTAGTGTTCTAGGAGTGGAGAAATATTCCAAAAGTTCCGAAACAAGAGGAAGTGGGGAAAGGCCACCATTAACCATTTACGTGCAATTGCTGCCAAAAAGCTACCTGAAGACCATTGAATCAGCCGTGAGAAAACTACGGCTGGGACTGCATCTAATATGGGAATATCGATGTAGCCATATTTACCACTAATCTCACTCACCTGCACAAAAAATTCCTTGGAAAATTTTAATTTTTATACATTCAATTTTGGCCTTTTCGGCTATATAAGTTTAGTATCGATTGACGAACCAATTTCGGTGAGCTTGACCCCATTTTTTGTGGAAAATTGAAACAAACAAGATAAGATTCTATCCTGAATTAGGGGTTTGAACCGTTGGCTCAGCCATGCCAGCCACACCCCATCAACGCTAAAACAATAGCATTATTGTCAGTTGTCAGTCAACCGGTTCTGTAACTTTACATTGGTTTCCAAAAAGACGATAAAAAAAATTGATAAATATCGAAGAAGGTTAAATTAAATATTAAATTTATAAAAAAAATAATTGATTATTAAAATTTAAAATTAATTATTTAAATAAATTAAATTAAAATCGAATATAAAAAAAAATCGAATTCCGGGTTTCACCATTTTCCACCGAAGTTTTACCCCTCATAAATAGTTGACTAATAAAGACGTGTGGTCTAGAGTTTTCCTTTAGATCCTAAAACAAACAAATATCTTAGACAGCAGGATTAGCACTTTAACCAGCCGCATCAATTGAGATATTGACTAATCATATCGTGCAATCAAGAGAAACATATTCGGTCAGCACTGTTGACGGAACGTTTGACACGCGGGAAAAATGCGAGTAAGAGAAAGGACGACAATTTTTTCAGAAAAAAATTCAAATGAAAAAAATATAATTTTAAATATAATATATCAACATCACATTAAATTTAATAAAATAATTAAAAAATATATAATATAATATAAAAATAAAATACAAATATAATATAAATAAATAAAAATATTTAATTTTATATAATATATATTTAAATATTAAAATTTATATAAAATATATAACATTTTAAATATAATTATATTTTATAAATTATTGGATAAAGAAGAAAGCATGTCGTGAACGGTGTCGATTGTCACTTTGCCTGCCACCACTATGCCACTAACTAGTATTTTAAGGTCATTTTTTTGTTTGTTTCTAGTATCTGCGCGATCTCTCTCCTTATCTTCATTTTGCTTTGCATTTTTATTCTGACCTAACTTATTATGGTCAAGCGTATTTTAAGGACTTTTTTAATTTAATATATAATAATAATTATTTTATTTTATTTTATTAAAAATAATAAATAAAATTAATTATCATATTTAATATAATAATATTATTATAAATATAAAAAATAGTATTTTTAACAAAATGCATTAGTAATTAGCAGTACTACTTGGTTTTGATGTAGGAACATTGATTTTACTTTTTCTTTAGGCAATAAAAATTGAAAAAAAAAATCTTATAATAATTGTAGTACATTAATCAATCAATATTTAAAATTATATAAAATTTATAAATAAATTATACAAAATTTATATTTATAAGTGACGAATGTTTATATAATTCATTGTAATTAAATAATTATAATATAATAATAAAAAATTATAGTCGAACTACTTCCCATTTAAATAACCCATAATTTGGAAATTTCTAGCACGAAATCATGACCAAATTAGGTTTTAGTGTTGACCGAAATTTCTAAACTTCTTTGATTATGTCTTTGATATTTTTCATTTACGCAATGAGTCCACCACTAAATAAGAGAATCTATCTTAAAACTTTTGATAATAGTAAGAAAAGTCCGATATAAACGATACCACTAATAATTCTTGTAACTGCATTTAGTATCATTAGTTAAATAATATTAATTTAGTTAAAGGATTAATAGAAAAACTTATTAAATTTTAATAAACACTATAAATATTATTTACTATAAAAATTCGCATATTTTTAATTAATTATGTTTTTCAATTTTATAATTTTTAAATTTAAAAACTGCCCATTTTCTATAAATAATTTCTTTTTTATCATTTTTTCTTTAACTGTTTTTTCTCATACATTGTGGGTGTAACTAAATCTAAATTTATTTAATATTTATTTCACCCTTCAAATTTTACCCATTTTATTCTTTTCTAGAAGCTAATAAATATTAATTTAACTAAAATGATTGTAAAATTCATAAATAAAAAAGAAATACAATTCGCATTACCAAAAATATCCCAAAATGAAAAGCGGGAAATGGGGTAAAGGTGGGTGGGGGTTAAAAAGATAAAAGGGCAAAGTTGATGATTTGATAGGCACAATGAATGATTACAATACAAAAACAAAAGGACTGAACAAATAAATAGACAGAATCCTATTGATGGAAGGGAAGCCAAATTCTTGCTCATAAAACCGTAAAGTGAGAGAGAGAGAGAGAGAGAGAGAGAGAGTTATTAAATGAAAAACTGACAGCAAATTTGCGAAGCCACGAAGGATAATTCCTGACGGCGACCCCAAATTCTGTGTTCAATCTGATCACTTGGATAATTGCTCTTTCCATCTCTCTTCCTTTTGCTTTTTATTGCAATTAACCTCTCAATCTGGTGGAGCCGTTGTCATTGCTATTGTTACCTTCACAGCCTCAACGATTCCTCCAATCAAAGGTGTTCTTTTTCTCTGGTTTTTTTAATTTGTTATTATTCCATTGAATATCTGGAATCTGTTTTTTTTTTTTCCCTTATATATATATATATATATATCTTTGAAGTTTGTTCTTATTCCATTTAATATCTGGAATCTGTTTTTGTCCCCATTTTCCCCATTAAAAAAAAAAAACTACTGATTAAAGGTAAGTTTCTCGATGTCTCCAGACAAACTGGTTTTTTCTTAGAACACCAATATAAAGACTGTATAATTTTTGTCCATGTTTTCTCGGTTTTTTATCATTATCGTATCTCTATAATAAGCAAAAAATAAAGAAAAAGGATAGAAATTTAACTTTTTTAGATTGGGTTTAGGGATTTATTAGTTTTTGTAGAAGATTGCACTAATCGAAAGCGAGAACGCAGAGCGACTACAGAAGGTAGTTCTATATTCTTTTATTTAATTACTCAAAGGGTTCCTTTGAAAATTCTTTATTTTCATGCAGTAATGACTAATTCTTTTTGTTGAAATTGATTCTGAATTAGTACCTTTGGAGTTTCTGCTTATCTTTATTTGATTATAGAGCTTAAAACTGCTATAATCATGTATGTATGTATGTATGTATTTGTATACATGAATACATACAAGTATATTAATGAATGTATGTATGCATACATGTATGTGTAAGTCTTTGTTGTAACTTGCCTTGTGAAGTTTTTTCTGATCCAAATGGGATATGGGCTGCTATTGTGATTTATGCAGTTATGTTTTTGATTCTTTAGTAGTATTTTAGAATCTTGAGACTTAAATAAAGCCTTTCTTTCCTCTTGATTTTGTCCCCTTTTTTAATAAAAAGGGTTTCAAGGCTAAATATGTATGTCTGTTATTTAAGTGAAGAAAAACACCAAGGCAATACGTAATTGGATAGAGTTTTAAAGGAAGTCAAGCATACAGGCTAATGCCCTTCAATTGATCTCCACTACCGAAAATCATCTGCATTGCGACATACAAATCTCCTATCAATGTTGCCTCTTTTGCCTATCACCTCCATCTCTGCAATTTTTCCTGCCAACCTTAGTATTTACAACGACTTGATGCTGAAGATGGTATTCTTGCCATTTCTTGATTCTACTAACACATAAATTATTAGCTGGGCTTGCAATTTTTGCCCTTGTGTTGAGATGTGTCTTGGAAATTTATACACTGAAGCAATCTGGTATAAGAAGCATAATAAAGTATTTAGTAATCTGGTTTATTTAGCAGTGCATTTTGGTTAAAGAAATGGTGGCAATAAACTTTTATTGGGAATCTATGTACTGTGGTCATTGGTCAATGTATCATTTTATCAATGGCGGGAAGAGAGAATGCTTAAGTATGGCATGCTTGATGAGAGACATGGAAAAGTTTTGTAAATGTGAAATAATGCAGTATTTTGCTGACACAAGAACTTTAAACTGTCTTAATTACTTTGTTTATTCACCCCTGATTTTGCAATTTTTTCTAGTCTTTGTGAATTTAGTAAATTATTCTTTAATGTGGTTATTTATTTTGTTTTCAGATGGAAGTTCAAAATTCTGAACAAGGGCATATAATTGAAGTACGCGGAGATGTGCCAGCTGCAGAGACAAGCCTGAGTAGAAGTACGATTTGTGGAGGTGCAGCATGTGGGTTTTCTGATGCTCAAACCAGTTCTAAAGATGCAAAGGAACGCTCAGCTTCTATGCGGAAACTTTTGATGGCAGTAGTTCTCTGCGTCGTCTTTATGAGCGTAGAGGTAGCTGGAGGAATTAAAGCCAACAGTCTCGCAATCTTAACTGATGCAGCTCATCTCTTGTCAGATGTTGCAGCATTTGCAATCTCCCTGTTCTCCCTTTGGGCATCAGGGTGGGAGGCAACTCCACGTCAATCTTACGGGTTCTTCAGGATTGAAATTCTTGGTGCCCTGGTTTCCATCCAGATGATATGGCTTCTAGCTGGCATCCTTGTTTATGAAGCCATAGCTAGACTTATCCATGATACAGGTGAAGTTCAAGGCTTTCTCATGTTTGTGGTTTCTGCATTTGGTCTAGTAGTTAATATTGCTATGGCTCTCTTGTTGGGTCACGATCATGGGCATCACCATGGCCATGACCATAATCATGGCCACGGTGGGAATGATCATGATCACCATGATCACAGTCATAGTCGTGACAGTGAACCACATAATCATGGATTAAGTATAACTTCTCACCATCACCATCACCATCATCATCATCATCATCATGGCTCAAATTCTAAAGACGATGAACATCATCATACTCATGAAGCTGACCATCTAGAGCCTCTGCTTAAGACCTACTCCGGCTGTGAAAAAAAATCACAAAGTGGAGAACCTCAGAAGAAGGAAAGAAACATCAACGTACAAGGGGCTTATCTTCATGTCTTGGGGGATTCCATTCAGAGTGTTGGAGTGATGATTGGTGGCGCAATCATTTGGTACAAGCCTGAGTGGAAAATAATTGATCTGATATGCACCCTTGTATTCTCCGTTATTGTGCTGGGAACAACCATCAGGATGCTGAGAAACATTTTGGAAGTTCTTATGGAGAGCACACCCCGAGAAATTGATGCCACAAGGCTTGAGAAGGGCTTATGCGAGATGGATGAGGTTGTTGCCATACATGAACTGCATATTTGGGCCATAACTGTTGGTAAGGTGTTATTAGCTTGCCATGTCTTAATTAAGCGTGAAGCTGATGCTGACATGGTATTGAACAAGGTTATAGATTATATACGGAGAGATTACAATATCAGTCATGTGACTATTCAGATAGAGCGCCAGTAAATCCATGTTGCTGCAAGTTTTGTAATTTTACTGTTTTTGGATGGTTTACTTTTAATATTTCTACCAACTCTTGACTATGCTGATTGTGTTTCCAAATCTCCCATCACCTAGGAAGTTCCTTATATTAGATATCTGATCATTTGCCAAAATCTAATTTGTTTTGTTTGAAACCCTTTATTTTAGATAGAATGCCAATATCTAATTTGTTTTGTTTGAAACCCTTTATTTTAGATAGAAGAACTAAGCTTACACTCTTTTACAGAAAAGAGTGTAAATTTCCATGAGAATAGGGCTTATTTTTGAGATTCAATAATACAAGATGTAGATGGGAAGGAAGTATGATAAGCCTGTTGTAGTTTGATGGTGCTTTAAAGTCCGACTCCAGCCATGTATCATGTTCACTAGTTAGTAAAAAAGCACAATCAACAATATTTTCCCAAGGCCAAAAATTATTTGTTTTATGGTCTATGCTAATATCACTGTGTAACTTGAATAACGGTCATACCTGCGGGTTGCTTCTCAATAATCTTTGGCAAATCAAAATTAATACCCTTAATGTCAGGGTCCTTAGAAATTGTTGTAATCTGTTCGGAGCTTTTAAAGATTTCTCCAAACCTCGCATTCTTAATGGCATATTCAACGAAAGTCAACCCATCTGCCCTGTTAAATGGAATCCGCCCTTCCCCCTCCCCCCCTCCATTTCGTGAATTACATTTTTCAATTGGTACCTGTTTTGATTTTAACCTCGAAAGGTTTGGAAAAGTGAAATCGCAGGTTAAATGGTAATGAAGAAAAAAAAATGAAGCAAGTAAGCATTCTCAAAATTGTTCTACCAGGCGCCTGGGAGGGCCTTGTCTTGATCATAGTCTAACATACGGAGACGAAGATCATCAACCTGGGCTGGGCTCCTAATGAGGCATTTGGTTACCGTTGCCAAATCATAAAGCGTAACTACCCTGCCACCCTGGTGGTTAGTTACCGCAGAGAAAGTGAGGATGGAGTGGCTAATGCACGCTGCCATTTTTGGGTGGGCATGTATCATCGTGCGGATTGTAACCGATAGTGAAATTAGTTATTTTAATAATGAAATTCAATAAATTAAAATTATTGATGAGATAAATATATAAATAATAATAAATTGAAAAAAAAGATAATTATTAAAGATATTAATATGAAAGTATATTGATAAATTATTTTATGTATATTTTAGCAATATTTGAAATTTTAGCATATTTTTTCTATATTTAATTAAATATTTTAATTAATTAACTAATTATTATATAGGTGCATAAATTATTTATTATAATAAATGAATAAATAATTTAAAAATTTTTAAGTAAAAATAAATTATTAATCAAATAAAAATAAAGAGTATTACAAACTTGTTTATCCTAAATAAATAATAAAAAATTTATATTGGGGTAAGGGAAAGGAAAAAAAAAGGTCAAAGAAAGGGAAGTGGGGATTTTTAAAGGATTGGAAATGATACATCTTTTCGGTGTTTGGATAATTAAAATATGTTTAAGGAAATGAAAAGAATGTTAGCCTCAATCTTTGGATTAAAAGGTGGAAAAAAAAAAAAAGAAAAAATGCATTTTAGTATATAATTTCATTATGCCCATTTAAAAAAAATCAAATAATAACACCACAACTTAATCAAATTATAAAAAAAGAAATATTATTTTCAAAATAAGACTAATATAAAAAGAAACAAAACAAAAATAAAAATAAGAAAAAAAAATTTACTACAATTTTCAACATCAATTATGTGAATTATAGAAGTTTACAAATAAAATAATTATTAGAATTTAATGAAGGTAAAATGAGTAATAGGGACATTTAATATTTAAACCTTTTTGTTTACTTTCCTTTTTCTTTCCTTTCTTCCAATTGAGGGTTTTGAAAAAAACTGAATCTTTTAGAAAAAGTAAACATTGACAATGTCCAAGTTTGTTTTTTTATTGAACCTTTTGTTGAGGTTTATTAATTAATCTCCTTTTGGTTTATTGATCCAAATTCCCATTTCAGTTTCTCCTTGTTGCATTTTTAACCATTTGATTGATTAGGGTGGCTCAAATTCAGATTCAAAGGGATCAACCATTGGATTTGGATATATTGCTTTTGTGATTCTTAGGCACTTCTTTCAAAATTTATGACCAAACCTTGCAGTAATTCTTACAAATCTAGATTATATTGGAGATGATGTAATTAGATGTCAATAGTGCATGATGTTCACTAGCTAAGGAGAACCAGACCCACCCCCCCCAAAAAAAAAAATGTTGCTTGATTTTTGGATGAATAGGTCTCACTTTGGTTAAGATTACTACTACATTTTAAAGAGCAGTTGGAATTTTACGAAGCAAAAACAATCAGAGACCCTTTTAAGTAAAGGGGGAGAATATTTCCAAGCATAATCACTGGACTGGATATAACAGAATATAGCTAGGGGGTCCATGGCCATTCAATGTGAAACTAAGCGCATTACCTATTTGATGTGGCTTTCACGTTTTCTCTATTTCCTTGAATGGGCCGCTAATTGTAATTTTTATCAAAAGAGAAAATGAACAACTGTTTTACCAAAATTTGAAAAAAAAAAAAAAAAAAAAAAGAAAAAAAAAAAAAAAAAAAGAAATGGCCGAGCGGGTGAAGAAGCCTATGGCTTGTACCAATTAAGTTGGTTTATTATAAAAATTTATATTTAATGCAATTAATATAAATTTATATATTATTAGTGAATAAGATGAAATCATTTTATTAAAAGAATTTGTAAATAAATATAAATAACTTAATTTTTAATAAGTTGACTTCATTTGATTCATCAACAAAGTATAAACTTATGCACAATCATTATATCAAATCTGAATCCTCATTATAATTATATGTTAATACT
>JBBYHL010448908.1:0-16359 GCA_038381835.1 Adansonia madagascariensis | reverse complement strand
CCACAGGCTAATAACTGACCTAAAAGAGAGTCTTTTTGACTATCAAGCTCATTGTTTGCAACTCTAACTCAGATATCCTGCAGTTACTGTCATTAGCTCTGAATCATGAGTGGCAAAACCTTTTTTGACTCCTCTAATTCCTTAGATAATTTTTCAATACTTGCCTTTGCCACCTCTAGCTCGCCTTTCAAGCCCTTATTGTCAGCCCTCAAGTTTGATGCCTCCTCTTGTGCCTTTGAAGCTAAGTCATCAGATGCTTGCTTTTGAAAAGTCAGGCTATCGACCTGGATTTACAGTTCTTATGCCCTTACCTTACTAGCTATGGCTTCCCTCTAAGTATTTTCATGATTCTTTTTGACTTGTCATATTTGGCAAAGAAAGGCAGTTTGTACATGCAAAGTCTAACAAATAAAAACCTTGTTAAAAAAATGAAAGCTACCTCTACTATACAAGCAAGTGTAGACTCTAAGTTCATCGTAAGATCTGCATCATCAGAGACTTTATATTTAGTGGGTAGTTGACTTTATTGGCCCATCTGTATGCAACCTCTCCATCACTCAAAATACCCGTAGTTAACAAAAGATTATTCCTCTAGGGATGCAGGTCAATCTTTGGGTTTTCTAGTTCACTTGTCCTAATTTGAGGCAAAAATAGCTTAGAGGCACGTCGATAGGAGACATCAGTCTAGTTAAAATTGCTGAGGCTTCAGACTCAGCCTGACTTATAGAAACCAAGGTGGCCTTCATGAGAGGTATGCTAGTAGGAGCTATAATTTTGACCCAGCATGGAAATAAGGGTCGACTCGAGTGAAACTCTTTTCTCAATAGAAAGCTCGCCTTAGCCATCCCTAATTTTCTTTTTCCCTTTGCTTTTTCTTTTTGATTGGCAACCTCCTTCACCTCACATTATACTAAAGCAACTTTAATGGCAGCATCCATTCCTATAGATAAAATTATAATTCAGGTTAGGAAAGACTAAGTTATTAAAATCAAATTGCCATTAGCAAGTACTCTCTGAGGCCTTTGTAATTAGTGTCTCCTTCTGCTCTTCCTTCACCCTAGTCCTAGATGGACCTACACTTAATTCAATGATCTACTGAGACTCATTACTGATATCGACCACACTTACTGGCCAGTTGCTTGTTAAAGGTGAATCTGTAAACACGAGTCAATTTAGACAACGTATTTTATTAAAATATTAAAACCCAATACTAGAATTTTCCTCATGTAATGATGTTCTTTTGACTTCTCTTCTTGGCTGGGCAAGCAGGATAATTCAAGAGATGGACAACGTTGACACTAAGGCAATATTGTTGGATTTTCCTTAGGGTTACGTAGTCCCTTACTTTAAATTGGTGACTAGTGAAGAATTATTTTTATTCCTCTTTGGATTCATTTAGGGTCGCTTTATATTGCTCATAAGAGAGTAATGATCCTATTCCATTGGGAAACCCCACTTAGTACTTGGTGATTTACTTATATTGAAAAATTAATTATTGGCAATGTGAGCGTTCGATGAGATATCTGTCAATATTTTCTTTATGGTGAACTGAAGATAATACCAGCGTTCATCTTATTTCTTTAGTGAAAATAAATGCCTGGTCACTTCGACATATGATGTCCACCCTTTTTCCTTGTAAATAATGAAGTATATTACTAGCATCACCCAAGCATTTGGTTTTAACTAGTTTAGTAATATCCTATATCAATTCAGCACTTGGCAAAAGAAGGGTTCCAAGGGTAGATGAAACCTCGTCAAAAATGTGCAGGCAGAAGGGTACTGTATTTCCTTAAATTCTAGTTACAAGTCACCCAAATAGAGGGTTGGCCTCTTCATATTATCCAAAATTAAACCCTCGATCTATCAATACCACCTTCACAGTCGCCACAGTCATGACACTACTATACGCGTCTACTTTACTTGCATCAATTCTTATAATGGGGAGAGACATCTCATCCTCTCCCTCTCTTTGCTCTCTGCTAGTAGAAAAATAGGTTTTTCCTTTCTCTCTTGGTAGCCCCTAACCTTTCTCTTGATCCGATTCTATCAATGCAAGATTTTCTTTGGGCAACTCTATAAATGGCCAGATACTTGATTCATCTACAGTTACGTTCTTCATCAAAAATAGTTGCTTGACAATCTCTCTATCGCTAGCATCAAGTTGACCTTTTTTCGTAATGATTGTGAAAATTAATATGGTCAATGAAATACTAGTCACCACAGATTCAAAACAAAAAATAGAAATGATCTACCTTAAAACTAAAATAGAAAACGAAGAGGATAGATTACCTAACTATTATTTTGATGAACAAAAGAAGGAAATCTTTCAAAGGTGAAAACTAGTATAGAGAGCTATGAAGTATCGCTATTTGTTACCATAGTGAATAGAGAAACGAAAAAGAAAGAATATAACTTTTGATGTGGCTGCATGCCATAATGACACCTATTTTATATGGATTGAACCAGTGCAACTTTAATTGTCACGTCAGTTTGCAAGCCATACCATTTGCTCATCGTTAAGTGGAATGATACAACTATCACATTATTTATGGCTGTACAAAAAAAGTTCAAAATGAAACTCCCACTTCTCTGATCGACATGAATAGGAGACCTATAAGCTGTCTTTCAAGGTTGACAATTCCCTACCTTATATTTCAGTCATTTATGCATAACCTTAGGTCTGCCTGCTAGTTTGTATTTGGATTAATACAAATCCAATTGCTGGTCGATCCATAAGTTGCCTTAATAAGTAGATACAATTGTCAAGTTTTAACTTGTTTCTTTATAGGCTATGAACGATCACTTTATAACCATCCATACCCCATAAGGCAATTGTTAAACCTATTAGATAAAAGATAATAACCTTTTATGATAATACTCTAGGATGTTATCAATCTTTATTTTTATCGAAAGAGAACTTGTCAATGGTAAACTCTATCTTTATAGAGTTCTAGATAATGATGAATGCCTAGCTAGCTACTACAAAAAGGTGCCATGGTCCACTTAAAGGTAAGTCATACAAAATCTATATGCTTTTAAAAGATTCCTCTACTTGAATATCTTATTGACTTAAGCATCAAAGTGTGTTTTAGAGTACCAACTCCTTCACCCTCTAACCTTGTCTTTTAGGTTCATCAACTAAGTGTTTCTTGGCCTTTCACATGTCATCACAAATTATTGTATCAACACTTTTCATCATTGAAACTTAAAAGGGGAACTGAATTTGAAAATAATAGATATGCGAATACATGGCATGAGATCATGCATGAAGGGAAAAAATGAATAAAAGAAAGATGAAAAAGAATATACCTAAAGTAAGATGTTGGATGCAAGCTTTTATCACTTTTCTTTTTCTCTTCTCTTGGTAGTTACTAGTTTTTTTTCTTGTAAAGGAGAGTATGAATAAAGATGTGTGAAAAAAGTAGGATAGGGGTAAGGTAAATAAGGATTGGCCAAAACTTTTATGCTCTTATAGTGCTTATCTTTTTCACTTCAAACTTCTTATCTTTCTTAGGTCAACTCCCTCCTCATGCACTAGCTAACCTTCTATAGCATCTATTTTCCTTAATTGGACACCAATTGTCATAATTGGACACCTAATATCTTGAGTAAAAAAATCTTAATATTTTTTAAAATGTTAACCTATCATCTTTTTATTTCTATCATTTTTTATTTAAAATATCATGGCGTATAGTTGCAAGTCACTCTTTTGCCTAATAAATATAGATTTTGACCAAGCTTAATCTCTTAGGGAAAATTACTTTTTTGCTTTATTTACTTTGTTTTGATTTGATTGCTAATCGAACCTCCAAAGTTAAAATTCCTCTTTGATGTTCATTACTGTGATCAACATGTGGCATTCCATAAAAAATACAAATCTACTTGACCAGTACCTCTTGGATTAACCTTTTCAGGAAATTTTCCATTGTTTTCCTTTTTGATCCATTTTCTATCATTGACAACCTTTCTGTTCTTAGTTTTGTTTTCATGAAGCCAATTTCAGATTTTAAGCCTTCTAAAACCCTCTAATTATAAAGTCTTCAACTTGGACATTTTAGTTTAGCTTTTAACTTTTACAATTAAGACTTTTTTTTACTCTAGTTGGTTTAATGATTATCTCATTTTCTTCATTTAAGGGTTTAGGTTAAAAGGCACCCAGACACTCTAAACCAAGCAAAATCAATTACGGTGGCCAAAAAAAATTAGGTATTTATAGCTACCCCTATTTACTTATTACTGAGAAACAAGAGTAAGGAAAAGGCCATAGACAACAATTTTGTCTGGGAAGAATTTTTTTCAAATAAGAAAATTGTACGATCATGATTTGGAAGACTAATTGAGAAAACAAGCTTGGCTTATGAGACATGGAGAAAAAGAAAGCAAAAAGATGTCGATAGTAGTTTTTGGGCTCACCTCTTTCTAAAAATGAGTTAGTGTTGAAAAAAAAAAGACCTCAATGGCAATCTAGAGTCTTGACTCATTTTTAAAATAAGTTGATTTAAAAAGAAAAGACTTATGATGGAAATCTTGGGCTCAACCAATTTTAGGAAAAACGAGTTCAACCTAAAATGAAAAATACCTCGATGAAATTCTTGGGGCTCGACGCATTTTAAAAATAAGTTTTTCTCATAAGAAAAAAACCTCAATCTTAATCTTGGAGCTCAACCTATTTTGAGAAAATGAGTTTATCGTAACCTAATTTGTCTACGTATGTTTGAGTTAGGCCTCGAATAAAACCTTAAGTTAAATTTTGAGTCACATACTAAGTCTTGTCCTAAGTGGTGTCCTAAGTCAAATAGTTCATGCAACTTTTAAAATTTTGAATTTGACTTTGTTTTTTTAGTTCAATTTCTTTAACCAAATTTCATGGGCAATTTATTGTTGAGGTTAATTGGATTCGATAGTGGTATACCATATTTTAAAGTTGCATTTTAATTAAGTCGTAATTGTATTTTTGGCTTTCATGTAGAATTTTATTTTGACTTGAACCTATTGAATTGCCTTTGTGATATAGACTTAAAGGCTCAAGTGTTGGGCCTAATTGTTTGGCTCAATTAGGCTAGGTTAGTAAAAGGCTTGGTAGTATACCCCAAAACCTACAGCAACTGCCCTTATCTTGTGGATCAAGGCCAACTTGGCCTACCCACTATTACCCTAATCTCTTGCCACCACCCTAGCTGCCCTTATTGGCAAATGCATCTTTGGAAGTAAACCTTAAATCCCAAAGTTTTTTGGATTTAAATTTAGAAAGCACTGCAAAAGAAAGTTAGAACTACAAGAGCAAAGGAGTTTTTGGCTCCTTCTCACTATTGTGGTCATCGCTTATGTTACCCAAATATGATCATAAAGGAAAATTAGTTCTCTTTCTTTCTTGGCTATTCTTATCTACATCAACAATATGACAACACAAAGGCCATTTGGCCTCCCTTACACTACTGTAACTTATGACCTCCCATAAAACCACTATCATGTATTCTACTAGAGACTAATAAGCCTCTCCCATGCTGTCCCATACTCATCAACTTTGTAGCCACTACTGATGCAAGTGGCTAAGATACGAATCTTAACCAACCAAACATCAAATGCGGGTGTACCCCTCGTTCTTTTATATCTATATGTTAATATTTTTATTTTTAGGGGCCACATTATTATTATTATTATTATTATTATTATTATTATTATTATTATCTTTTCCTCCTTATTAGGAATTGAGTCATCGAGATGAATTGTTTACTTGACTTAACAATAGTCGTTACAAAATGATTTAACCTTAAAAGGTTATGAAACCCTTAAAAATAAATTCTGAGGTTTACGATAATACCAAAGATCACATGAAAGGGTTTGGGAGTCAATTAAAATCATAAGGAAGGATCAATCCTTCTCATGATGCCTGGTAATCGGTACTTTATTTATCACGTAATAACTTAAATTTAGTTATTATTCAATTTCAGTAAATGGTATTTAATTATAATTCCCATATAACAAAATGAAGTTTTATGAAACAAATTTATTGATTCATTTGAAAAAAAATAGGTTTTCAATATTTTTAAAAATCAAATATCTTTCGCACCCTATCAGAGGATTGAAAAAATACAAAAAGTTTTGCCATTGTCTTTCGCACCACACCAGAGAGTTAAAGGAATACAAAAGGTGTAAAAAATCAAAATATCTATCATAGCCCATGAAGGATCGAAAGAATACGAAAGGTTTCATTTTTATGAAATTCAAAAAATTCTTAATTTTTATTTTTAAAAAGATATCTTGCTATTAAAATAATTTGTGAAATACTGTCCATATGTTGGTAGGCATTCTACATATTACTTTAACTCAAAGACATTGTTTTAATTTTAAAAAAAATTTGATTTTGTCAAAAATAATAAAAAAAACTCATCCTAAGACCTAGTTTCAACGAAAAGCATGAAAATAGGCTTTAAAGATTCAAACCTAGTTGAATAGACCAAAACGTCCCTTAAAATGCGCCTTTAGCATGGAAGTATCCTGGTAACCCTAAAGGACTCAATTTTAAGGTAAACTATTAAAGTGTCCATAAGATATACATTTGACGTGAAGGTATCCCAATAATCCTAAATGACTTAAAAATGATCATAAAAAATAAACCTATTCCTAATATGCACCTTCGGCATAAAAGCATCTTAGTGATCACAAAGGACTTAGTTCTAGAATAAATTACTAAAATACCCCTTAAGTATACTTTCGATGCAAAAGTATCCCTAGAACCTTCAAAGACTCGATAACTTCATAAAAAGTAAAACCTATCCCTATTATGCTTTTTTGACATGGAAGTATCCTATTGATAATAACGAACTAGTTCTAGGGTAAATTAGTAAAATGTCCCTAAGCTCTACCTTCATCATGAAAGCATCTCGATAACCTAAAGGACTCGATAATGATATCCAATTACAATTTTAACTTAAATCGGTAGCATTGATATCGCAGATGACCCAAAATGCAAAAATTGTTAATAAGTCCTTAAATTTATCAAAATTACATTTTAAGATTAAAATGGTTAAAAATGCAAATGTTCCAAAAATGACCAAACTACCCTAGATAGGTAATTGATATGAGAAATGACCCTTTTGACCTTAAAATATAAGGTTTTACCTAATGAACTCCTAACTTTTCTAACTTTGCAATTTAATCCCTCAATGATTTAAGCTTAAAATTAAACATCAAACACATTACAAAAAATCATAGAAATCATACTACAAATCACAAGAAGCATGTGGCCAAGCAACTTTGGCCTTGGAACAATTTTTCCATATTTTTGCAAACAAGTCCCTAAATTTTCTAAAATTACAAAGGCTAAAAATGCATAATATGTATTTCAACTTGTTAAAAATGCATGAAACACACCTTTAAGGGTACATAAAGCTTTTGACCAAGCATGGAAGGCTTGGAAATTTTTTTTTGTTTTTGCAATTTAGTTTTTAGAATTACCATTATTACAAAATAGCCTAAAAATATCAAAAACTTCTTAAGTAAACCTGTATATGATTCGGCCAACTTAGGATATACCCTTCTAAGGCCATAAAATTTTTGGTAAAATTATTTTTAAGCGTTTACAAATTTTAAACATAACAAAATAGTCCAAAATATCATGAAATTAAACATGAAAAATTATCTAAAGATGATAATCATTTTTTGTAACATGCATAAGAATGAAAAATTTTTTCCATAAATAATTTCATAAATATCAACATAAATACATGTCCTAAATTTTTCCATTCTTAAATGTGCATGAAATTATGAAAAATAATGAACATATCAACATATTTCTTCATCAATGAACATGAAAGTACCAAGGAAAATTATATACATAATATCACAATGTCATTCTTAATGATTTCAAGATAAAAAATCACATTGTTGCTAACAAAAATCAAATTGAAATTATATGAAGAAAATCTGATCATAGCTTCATACTTGGCCTCTAAACATGGATCAAAATCCATAAGCAAAGTAATCAATAGGCTCATTAAAAAGAAAAATCATGCATGGAATGAACAAAAATTAAAGTTTTTATAAAAGAAACTACCTTAAAAAGCTTGAAAACTTAATAAATTTTTAGCAGTTTTCTATTTTTTCTTATGAAGAATTAAGCTCCCAAAATGAGCCATCCTTCCCTATCTATGGGGCAAGGAGTTCAGCCAAAGGTGAAAAAATCCCCTTGACCAGGTGGATTCTAGCATTTTTTTTTGTATTTTTTAAATTTTTGTTAATTTTAACCTTTTAGATTATTTTAAAATTTGATAATATGTAATTGATTGATTTTGTCTTTTTTATTAGTCATAAAATCTTAGTATAAAGTCTAAGGCATGAGTCATGTGGTTTAAGCCTAGGTTTCATGATGATTTAAGATAATATTAAGCTTAATGATAAAATTCAATCCTAATTAAATTAATCCTTATATAATTAAACTATCAAATTCTGAAATCATATATAATTGTCCATGAATTTTTGAAAATGTAGAAAAATAAAAATTTTAATTGCTAATTTCATAAAAAAATGAAATGAGTGGACTAAATTGTAAGAAATTAGAAATTGATAAATTTAATTAAATTTAATTATGAATTTAATCATGTAAAAGGCCCAATTAAGTATCCATACAAAAATTTTGGATCCAAAGGAATTCATAAAAATTTTGAAGAGTTAGAAAATCAAAATGGGCTTGTTGGGCCTTATTGGAAAATAAAATGGGCTTATGGGAATAATCATAAATAGGCATGTTGGGCTTGTAAAGAATGAAATAGGCTTGGTGAAAATAAAAAATGGGCTTGGCAAGCTTGTTGGGCTTGTTAGGAAAGTAATGGGCTTATTGGGCCTATTAATAAAATTTGAAAGTTTTAAGCCTATTAAAGAAATTTGGCCCAAAAATAAAAATAAATAAATTTTCTTGTAAAAATTCTAAGTGTTGAACTGTAAAAGGAATTTTTGAGAAATTTTATGTGTAAGAAAATAAAAATTAAAAAAAAATCTAAACTCATAAAATTTTACGAGAAAAATCCTTATAGAAGAAAATTGATATAATAAAAATGAATCAAAGTTTCAAAAAACTATATCCAAGATATTTTATTGAAATATGTCAAAATATTTAAAACTTTGAACTCTAAAAAATCTTATAGAAAAATTTTACAGATAAAAAGGATTTGTATTTTGGAGATAAAAAATTAAAATACATTCAAATATTTATAAAAATATGTTAAATTCAAGATATTACTCAAATATTAATATGCAAGATAACAGAGATGAAAATCTAAAATTTAAATTCTAAAACAAATTTTACTAACAAATTTCGCGAGCATAACACTCGTGGTCTTATCAAAAATTTAAAATTAGTAAATAATAACAATTTGATACCTCATGGTATAAAATGCTAATATGGATTTTTCTTGAAAATTTTAGATTTTTTGGAGTGTGTATGACGGTAAACTTTTTAAATTTCACAGAAAATCTCAAAAAATTCCTAAAAAAGGGAAATCAGAATATGATATCATTTACAAAAATAAAATTTAAGAATTTATCAAGAAAATATATGAAAACTAATTTTTCTTGAATATTCATCTTTTTAATCTGATATTTATTCTCTATAACTCTAAAAATTACACTTTTTTCATCACATGCATATGCAGCCACTTAGGCATGACTAAAAAGGTTTTAAAAATGCCTAATCTACCTAGAGGAGGTGGACCTTTACTAGAGAAACTGTCGGGCTCTCATTCTTGGATATTTAAGGATTGTTAGGAAAAAAACCCAAACAAAATTAGTTTCTGCAGCTGCCTCTCTTTGGTCACTACTGAGATTCAAGAACAGGGCAAAGACCATAGATAAGTTCTATTTATGCTGTCACGTCTTCAAAAATAAACTAAACTATAAACAATATGCATTAAAATGAAATAAAATAATCGAGGTGGGAACCTAAGTTAAGGTAAGGAATTAACGAGGGTAAAGCCTAAGTCGAAAAGGGTTGAATAGGGCGATACCACAATAGTAAACTTAGGTATGACTAGGGTAAAACCTAAGTTGAAAGACCAAGGTAGAACCATGATAGTCAACTTGGGTATAACCAGGGTAGAACCTGGGTCAAAAAAGGTTGATCAGGGCAGAACCATGATGGTCTAGAGGCTGATCAAGGTGAAACCATAATAATCAATAGAGGTGACCATAGCAGAACTTGGGCTTGGGTTTGAAAGGGTTAACCAGTGCAGAACCATGATAGTTAAAAGGGTTAACCAGAGCAAAACCATGATAGTTAACGGAAGTGACCAAGGCATAACCTAAGTTTACAAGGGCTGACCAAGGTGAAACATTTATAGTTGACTTGAATATGACCAGGGTAAAATGTAAGTTGAAAATGGCTTACCAGGGTAAAACTATGATAGTCAACTTATGACCCGAGCATAACCTTTTTTGGCCAGGTAGAATCATGATAGTCAATTGATAAAGACAACTTCTAATATCTGATTTGTTTGAAAAGATGCAAGACTTACCTTTTTGAAGAAGTCAGCATGCAAAATGGTTTTTTTCCAATTTCATGCTTAACTTTTGATCTGTAAGTCATTGAATGCATATAATGAATTTTTTATGGTAACATCATATTTTTTTGATTTATGAGCTTTCGTTATGAACAACCTTCGATCGAGCCTATTTTAGAATTAATGGTATTTTTAGAAAATATATAGATATTTTGTTTCCTTTGGTACAGTTAGTCTATGCCTCTTTTTAGAGTTGAAGGCATTTTTGGAAAATGTTATGGATATTTCCCTTTCCTTTAGCAAAGAGAGCCTGTGCTTAAACTTGGAGTTGAAGGCATCTTCAAAAAACATTATGGATATTCTTTTTCTTTTTGGCGAAGAGAGCCTATGCCTAAACTTGGAGTTAAAGGCATCTTTAGAAAATATTATTGGTATTTTTTTTTCTTTTAACAGGAGGAGTCTGTGCTTGAACTTGGAGTTAAAGACATCTTTAAAAAATGTTATGGATATTCCCTCCTTTTTTGGTAAAGGAAGTCTATGCTTATTCTTAATTTTTCTTCAAGAGGATCATCTAAAAGGATTTTGCTTTTTTTTTTTCTTATTGGGAATTTCTTTAATCATGTCTTTTGAATTCTTTTTCTTAAGTTTTATTGAAGAGTGTTATCCATCCACCGTAATCCTTCCTAGAGTTTCTAAAAGGATTTGAAATATTAACTAAGTTCCTTATAATGTTTGACCTAGTTCCAAAGAAATGCAATAAATCTCTTTATCATCATTTTTTATTTTTCATTTTCTTAAATTATTAATTATCATTTGACAGAAATGTTTAGCATGGTTAAAGAGTAATCTGATAAAGGTATAAATAAATATATGTATTTGTCTTCCATCAAGAGAGAGATAAGATATTGGTTGTTCAACAAAGCAAAAATAAGGGTGAGGTATAAAAAGAATTTGGATATTACTCAGATAGATGGAATCTACTATTCAATTTTTCAAAAGTCTTTCTTAAATGGGATGTTTGCTCTTAATCAAATCAGTCTTTCGAAGATATTGCTAGTTACACCCTGCCCTCTTTTTTTAGCTTTAACCTTTTGGTAGACTATGCTTTGTTTGTTCTTTTTTGAATGGTCGAGTCATTCTTTTCAGATTTTCAACTCAAAGCCTCATCCTTTTATCACTTTTGATCGGATGCCTTTTTAGGTTTTCATTTGAATATTTTTATTTTGTTTTATTATTTTTTTGATAACATTGCTTTTTAAGCATAAAACATTTTTTACATTGTTAGAATTGATAAGGTTTGGTAAAATGTTCCATCCATTTTTGCCAAAATCAATGCTGCTCTAAAAAATGCTTTCTGAACCACATAAGGCCCTTTTCAATTTGGCCCTCATTTGCCTAGTGGATCTTTTTGGCTAGGAAGGTTTTCTTCAAAATTAATGCTCCTTCTTGGAATTACTTTAAAATAAGTTTCTTGTCGCAGGCTCTCACCATCTTTTTTTGAAACATTCATCCATGTTTGATAACCTTTAGCCTATTTTTTTACCGAAATTCAATTGTTCATGATGATCCTGAACCCATTCAGCTTTTTTCAGTTTAGTTTTCATTAGTACCTAGAGTGAGGGATTTTAACTTCAATTGGTAGTATAGCTTTCATGATATATACCAATAAGTAAGGGGTAGCTTTAATTAAAGTTCATAAGCCAACAGAGCGAAAAGGAGTTTTTGATGCCGATCCTTGTAGTTCTCCACCATTTTCCCTATAATCTTTTTAATGTTCTTATTGGATACATTTACAGCTTCATTTTTTAAATGATATGTCACTAAATTATGATATGAGATTTTGAGTTAGTATACACCTTATTCATTTATTTTATTATTCAAATTAGAAGCATTATCTATTATAATTCTCTTTAAGATTTTGTTAGCTTCAAAGAAAAGATTGAACCAAAAGAGGGTGAATTGGTTCTATAAGAACTTGATCAATTTGAAGTAAATTAAAAATTAAAAATAAAATAAGGATAAGAAAAACCAACAATCAATGTATAGAGATTTAGTCCTTTAATTCAGCACCTATGTCCTCTCTTTTTGGTACTTTTTTACCAAGGTGATTCCCATAATTCACTAAACAAATTGTTACCTTTTAGGCTAAGGTATAACCTTACACTGCTATCTTTTAAGGCCTAGATAAAATCTTTGAATTCTTTTAAGAATTTTGCCCTAAACTCTCAAATATTTCACTCACTTTCACACAATCCCTTTTGTAATATGAATGAAGTATTTTGCAAACAAATTAAACCTTTAGTATGTATATGTTTGCTAGAATTTAAGTACAAGATGAATGAGATACAAAATAAGCTTGCAGAGTATGAATTTGATATAAGTAGAAATAAAGAATTTAATGATTTTGAGCTTTTGTTGTTCAATGATTCAGTCAAATTTGTATCTCTGCTTCTTTAGCTATTTGGAACCTCCATTTATAGCTAGAAATTGATTCATAGATGTTGGGCATTTAATGTGGTGGTTGGAGAGCCATTGTAACCTTCATAAATGCTTATTTTCATTCAGTCCCATTCTATAGTATCGATACAATACTAATGTATTGATATAGAAATAAAAAAATGACCATTATAGCTTGTTGTATCGATATAGGGATTTAAGTATTGATACTAAGCAAGCTGTATTGATACATATACTATTGTATTGATACATTTGAGGGTTTTAGCCAAACCTTAGCTACTACCAAGCCTTGTATCGATACACATGGGGTGAGTATCAATACTAAGCAAGCTGTATCAATACATACACACTTGTATCGATACATTTAAGGGTTTTAGCCAAACCTTGGTTACTGCCAAGCCTTGTATCGATACACATGGGGTGAGTATCGGTACTAAGCAAGCTGTATCGATACATACACGATTGTATCAATACATTTTAGGATTTTTAAGTATAGCATCAATACATTTGTTTTTTGTATCAATACCAACCTTTGAAAACATTTATGAAATGATTTTTGTTGACTCAAACAAATCTAAAAAATTATTCTAAGTATAAATATGCATTTTAAAGCATATAATTTTTGCCAAATTGCAAACTTAGTATTTTTTAAAATGCTTTTCAATTTAAACACAAATACCAAGTTGAGTATTAATTTAACTTAAGTTGTTTGTTATATCAAAATTGAAAATCAAGGTTAATAATCTTCGCCTTTTTGGTATAACAAAACTTAAGATAAATTTGTTTGGTTTTGAGATTAACGAAAAATAACTTCCCCTTAATAAGGCAATAGTTTTCAAAAATTTTATTTTTAGTAGCTAAGTTTTTAATATTGCCCAAGATTAGAAAATCAAGCTTATGTTCAATATCAACAAGCTTATGTTTAATATCAACATGTAATTTGGGTTTCAATATATGCATAATAAATTCATGGAAAGCATATATAGCAACATGGGCATATATGTAGCAACACATTGCAAATTTAAGGCATTTCTCCCCTTTTTTTTTTATATCAAAATAGAATTCAAGGATAAGTAATGCAAATAAAAAGCAAAGTAGGAAATGCAATCAAAGTAGGCACAAGCAAAAACAAACTTAGTTTAGGATAAGATAAAATTAATAAAGCAAGCAAAAGATGTTCAAAGTAGTGCAAAACATAGAGTAGCAGAGAATCCTAAAATCATAAAGTCTGACGAACATAAAAGATATCTTAAAATAATCCTAAAATGATCCTAAAACATAAGCGATATGCTAAAAAGATGATCAAATGTGCCTAATTTGACTAGATGTCATTGGTCGAAGGATCTTCAGTAGCTGGAAAAGTAGGCATAGGTGCATGAGGAAAAGTAGCCGACAAAGCATGGAATTTCTCTATTAAAGCTCGATAACTATGCTCAAGAGTAGAGAGACAAGCATCAATAGTGTTGAAGCGATGGTCAAATCATTCCTCCCATGTATCAAAATGGCCCATAATAGAAGTGAATATAGTAGGAACGTCTAGAGGTGCAGAAGACGAGGTAGCAAGAGCCGAAGGTAGGGGAGGCTCATCATGATCATTGGGATTGGGAGCATCTGGTTACTCAAGTACTGGTTATCGATGAGCCTTGGGAACAAAGTCGGCACCTTGAATTTTATACCTCGCAAGGCCTATGGATTTGCGACCAATGTAACGATAAATGGTTACCATAATTTCGGGGTTGCATGAAAGGTTGAGATCTTGGATGTCAAAGTAGTAACTCAAGGCTGTGCCATGGAGAAGACGATGACAACCATGAACACAAAGAACAAGGTTCACGAATATGAAATAGGCTAAATTTGGATGATTGTCAGTTTAAATCATATGAAGCCACTAATATTCTACGTCGCTAATCAAGGTATGTTTGGTTTCGCATGGACGGAGCACATATGAGATGATAAGATAGAGTAAGCGATCGACTAGAGGAAAGAGTGTGGCTTTGTTGTTTGAAGTGCGCAAGGTGGCAGGAGCCAAGCCTTTATGAATTACGGCTTCATTCAAAAAATCAAAGGTAGACGCGAGAGAAGCCGAGTTGATGAGGAGATCTTGTCCTAAAATATAGGATCGAATAGCAATGACCTTATCGTGGTCATCAATAACGAGAGAGGCATTGCTAAAGAATGCACTGACAAGATTTTTGCAAACTGAAACATTTAAAGAAAGAATTTTGGTCCATCCGAAAGTTTAAAAAATTTAAAGGTAAGGATAATTAATGGACCAGAGAAAAGGAAGTCGATAACTTGACATTGTTGGATGGGCATCCAGGCATATATGGTGGTGAAACGCTCACGAGCCTATGCATCACGAAAACCTAAGTCAATGAAGGACTAATTTTGGGCCCGAGATGGTTGACGAGCGAAAGAAGTAGAGGCATAGGTGATAGGACCCTGACGACGTGCTGTTTGTTTGGTTTTAGGAGGCATGGTTATGTTTGAGGACTTTTGTCAACCAGGTAGCAAGGGAATAGGTTGAGTGGGTAAAACGCTGGTTAGGGAAAATAGTCGGATATATGGTGAGCACTAAATTTGGTTTGCAATTGGTGCGATGTAATGAATAAATCTGCAATCAATCGTACTAACAAAGTGGGCAAAAGTTTAGGAATTGAAAAATAGTCAAATTTTAGGAAAAAATTTAGATAAAAATGATGGATTTAGGGAGGGAAGTGGTGAGGGTTAGGGTGATAGGGAGTTTTGAATTTTTGATATTTTAGATGATGGTGAGTGATTTTGAAATGGTTGTGGGTAAATGTTATAAAGGAAATTGGTTTATGGAGCAATCGATTGGTAGAAAAAGGGTGACAATGATGAGTTTTAAAGATTTAAAGGTTAAGTAAGAGAGAGGGTTCTATGAGAAAAATATGAATAGTACTTGTTTGAATGATCAATTCGTGCACAGGGAGTTCTAAATTAACAGTGAGTATCAATATAGAGAACATTTCTGGGTTTTGTATCGATACAAAGAACTGGGTTTCAAGACTTAGATCAAATTACTCTGTATCGATATAGGCTGAGAAGTATCGATACAGTGTATCGATACAGAAGAGGCAGGTATCGATATAAAGAACAAGTCTGGGTTTGTATCGATAGAATGAAAACTAGTTTTAATGCATGGAGGAAGAATGTATAGGGATCGATACATATGGCCTAATATTAGGTCATTTCCAATAAGATGTCATCAAATTAGGTGTATTTTGAAAATACAACTTGGACCAAAATCAAGATCATTTTGCGTGGATAATTCAAAATTTAATCAAGATCCAACAAAATTATCCAAGAACGAGAAATTCATAACAAATGAACATCATCAAACAAGTAAGTGTGTAAAACTAGTTTTATCAAACTAAGCATGATGCAA
>JBBYHL010448887.1:0-16364 GCA_038381835.1 Adansonia madagascariensis | reverse complement strand
AAGCCCAAAGCCAAAGCTTGGTATAAATTTTGATGATTTTTTTGGTGCAGGAATCATGTTTGAATTGGATTTTGAATCAATGCTGTAATGGCTGAAAAATGGCTCGAGCTGGACAAATATGCCTTTGAATATCAACACACAACACTATGTATCAATACACAAGGCAATTTTTACCCATGAGTATCGATATAATGAAGCATGTACAAATACCAATATCAATACCAAGAGCAAAAATTAGAGGCATGCATTGATACTTCATGAACTTCTATTGACACTCAAGCTTTTATACTATACATTTTGCCAAAAATCAGAACTATAGCTACTACCAAGGTTTGTACCGATATAATCAGGATAGGTATTAATATATCTCATTAGGTCTCAAGACCAAACCCCCATGTATCGATATTACACATGAAAATTTGAATTTTTGGTGATGCAAAAGCCTCACTTCAATACTTCTGCACTGTTATAACTTGCATATACCTGTGGCTTCTCGAGTTAAATCACTTTGACCCGTATACTAATCTAAATGGCTCCAGTGATACCCCAAATATTGACCTATGATGCCTTATTTTTACATTTTTCTTTAATATGACCCATAGGCATTTTAAACCTCCCAAAAAATATTTCGCCTAGCTTTATGTTGCCTAATAGTGCCTGGCAACATGGCACCAGATAGTCATCCCCTAGTTTTTATTTTTAATTTTCTAATTCTATCACCTTTCAATTATGTCTCCAAATGCCAAAAATTAACCCAGACAATTACTGTGTTAGGAATAGGGCAAAGACAAATAGACATCATTTTACTCAAGTAGGATGATAGTTCTGTATGCTTGGAAAAAAAGTATGGATTTAGTTAACATTATGTCAAAATAGGCTGAATATATCTACAAAAAAATTTTAATGAGTTTTGTAGGGCTTGACCTCCTTACTAGGTTGTTTCTTGGGTTTAACCCCCAAACATGTGCCACCAACTTATATAGGCTTTGAAGAAGGTAGGCATCCTACTTTTTGAAGACTAAAGTAGGTTGTTTCTTAGGTTTAACACCACAGATAGGCACCACTAGCTTGTGTGGGCTTTGATTCGATAGGCTTGCAGCTCTTTATGGACTAAGGTAGGTTGTTTCTTAGGTTTGAACCTAGACAGGAGCTATCAGCTTGTGTGGGTTCTGAGGTAGGTAAGAAAAGGCATCTTGTTCTTTGTGGACTATGCTAGATAGGTGTCACAAGCTTATGTAGGCTTTGTGGTAAGTAAGAAACACATCCAGCTCTTCGTGGACTAAGGTAGACAAGTGCCACCAGCTTGCATGGGCTTTGTCGTAGTTAAAAAAAGACGTCCAGCTCTTTATTAACTAAGGTAGACAAGTGCCACCAACTTGTGTAGGCTTTATGTAGGTAAAGAAAGGCATCCTACTCTTTGAGGACTAAAATGGAAAAGAAAAAAAATATCTTGCCCTTTGAAAATTGAAAGAAAATGAGTTTAGATACCTTTCTTAGATGATTTTCAATGAGCTCATAAGGTCAGAGATACTTACTTAGGGCCTTTCAAGGTTTTCTAAAAGTGGGAAATAGTACTTTAGGTTCCCCACAAATTTGGCTTCTATATACAAAAGCTGGCACCTGAAGGATGTTCAATGCTATATAATGCTTAAGGATGCAAATGTGTGTCTAGATGATGCAAAAATGATAATTTAATTTTAATATTTTAAAAAAACCTAATCTAGTGATCAAGTTTGATGAGGTGGCCTTTTACCCTGAGCTTTTTAATCATGCTCTAGATTTCCAAAGGCTTTGAATATAAAGGCTACTTTTTAAAGGTACAGAAGGTTCATTAATGTAAAGCGATAGACTTGAGCTTAGACGATTTATGACATGGGAACTTTTGTTGCATTGAATTTGGTGATATAAAGGATTCCACTTTGACAATCATGATTCAAAAGTGTCTTTGGTGGTCTGGATAAATTGTTTTAAATTTTGGTTAAGGCTGACAGTTTGAAAAGAACTTTGGCCCCTTGTTTTTAGGCTGAGGTTTATTGTGTGGAGGTTTTGAGCATCAAGGGCAAGACTGACTATGGCCCTAAGAATTCATTCTTGATCTTTAGACATGAAACAAAATTCTTACAAAGTTTTTGTCTTCCTAAGTAATACTAGGAAACCTCGTTATTAGTTTTGTTCATTTATTAAGCATTATCAATTAAATGACTAACATGATGCAACATGGAATATAGGTTTACAAAAAGATTTTGCAATAAATCAAATAATTGTATTTTATTTAAAGAAAGAGCGTACAAGTTATAATAGACTTTTGAGATCTTGAAAGATTTTGATATATAAAAGAGATAAGAGCGATCTTCTTAGCTGATTGACCCCTGATGCTGATGGCATGAATCCTCCACTAAATGTTTTTGAAGACTTTCCTTGAGCGATTAACCCTTTCGATGTTAGTCGATTGATCGAGGAATTCTTCAAATTGTCTTGTAGTGAGATTGTTGCTTTAAGGTTAGGTGGTTTCCATTTTTAGCTACAGGTAAGGATAAGATCTGGTGGTGGAAGTTGACATAGAACAGGTGAATTGGGTTATGATTTCGTGTCTTGATAAGGATTATGATTGTGAGGTAAATTGGTTTCGGACTAGGCTAGTGGTAGCTTGGCCTTGATTTAGATTGAGTAAGGGAGTCTAGTCACTTAAGTTACCCTTTCGAGTTTTCAACTCAAGCTGGCTCTTTTTTTTTTGGTTAAAGTGGAAGCAGGCGGGGGATATAATGCTTTTCAAGTTTTTAACCTAAAATCTTTTTAGGCATAGTACTTTTTAGCATAATCAGAATTCATAGTGCTGGGTAGGTTGCTATCGTCCATCTTAGTTAAGATTAGGGCTTATCCAAAAAATCCATGTTTCACCAAATATGGCCCTTCCCAATTTGGGATCCATTTGCTCAAGCATCTTTATGGGTCAGGAGAATTTGTTTGAATACCAAGTCACCTTCTTAAAACTGGCAAGGATGGACCTTTTTGTTATGGGCCCTCATCATGCACTTTTGATACAACTGCCCATGATAATGGCTTTAACTCTTTTCTCTTAGATGAGATTGAGCTGCTCGTACGGGCTTTTAACCCATTTAGCCTCTTTAAGTTGTGATTCCATTAAGACTTTCAGTGAAGTGATTTCAACCTCGATTGATAGGATAGTCCCCATACCATAGAGCAAGGAAAATAGGGTAGCACCTGTGGAAGTTCATACTATTGTATAATAGGCATGTAATGAAAAAGGTAACTTTTTGTGCCAATCTTTATATGTCTTAGCCATCTTTTTGACTATCTTCTTGATATTCTTGTTGGTTGAGTCAATTGCCCCATTCATTTTTGGATGGTATGGGACAGATTTTGATGTGATGTTGAATCTTGAACTGAGAGTAGACTGCTTGCATCATCTTTTTTTAGGTTATGTGCATTATCAATAATGATTTGCTAGGGAAGACCATATCTATAAATGATGTCCTATTTCATAAATTTGCATATGATCGATCTGGTGACATTGGCATATAAAGTTGCTTCTACCCATTCAGTGAAATAATCAATAGCAACCAAATGAAATGATGGCCATTAGAAGCCTTAAGGGTAATCGGTCTAATCATGTCCATGCCCCATATAGGAAAAGGCTATAGAGCTATCATAACGCGTAGAGGCGTCAGTGGGACAAGGATTTTGTTAGCATAGATTTGGCATTTATGGCACTTTTGAGCATAGTCAATGCAATCTTTTTTAAAAGTCAACCAATAGTAGCCTGATCGCATGACTTGCTTTGCCATTCAATATCTATTAGCATATGTAAAGAAAATTCCTTCATGGAACTTCTTCAAGTATACTTTTGGCTTTGAATGCATCCATGCATCGAAGTAGCACCTTATCCCTCCCTTTCTTGTATGAAATCCCAGCATCCAAAATAAAGCTTATAGCTAATTGCTGATCTTTGATGTACTGAAGGATGTCATGATACCATGGCAAGCCATCTTTCTCTTCTTTAACATTCTGACAATGTACTAGAGTTGTATAAATACTTATCTGAATAGGAACAACGTTCGATTCTTGATTGGCTTTGAACATGGATGATAAGGTGGTCGAGGCATTAGCAATTTGGTTTTCTTCTTGAGTGGATCAGTTGGCAAATGACGAAGGTTGAATCTTTAAATACTTGTAGTGTTCAAATACCCTTTTCAATGGTTGCTTAGAATCTCATGATGCAGGCCTCATATTCAGCTATATTGTTGTGTAGTCGAAGTTCAATTTTGCAGTGAAAGGGTAATGGTTTCCATCAGGCCAAATGAGAATTACCCTAAGTTGCCTTAATGCATTTAAAGCTTCACCAAAGTACATTTTCCAAGATGACCTGCACTCGACAGTGTTCTCTACCTCATATATGCACATCAAGCCTTCATCAGGAAATTTGAAATCTAAAGGATGATAGTTATCTGTTGCTTAGTTTCCTAAAAGTTCTGCTATTATGCTACCTCTAATGGCTTTCTGGTTCACATGCATAATGTCTTACTCGAAAAGCAGGATTTGCTACCTCGCTAACCTCTCTGACAAGGCAGAAGCTTCACGCAAATAGTTAATGGGATTGAGTTTAGCGATTATCCATGCAGTGTGGTATAACATGTATTATCTTAACTTCCAAGCCATCCAAGTTAGAGCACAACATAGCTTATCTACGAATGAATAATTATTTTCATATTCTGTGAACATCTTGCTCAGAGAGTAGATAGCTTGTTCCTTCCTGCCTGACTCATCGCGTTAACCCAATACACAACCTATTGACTTATCAAAAATTGATAGATATAAGATCAAAGATCGACCAAACACTGGTGGCACAAGTACCAATGGCTTCAAAAGGCAGTGTTTGACCTTATCGAAGGCTTCTTAGCACTCTTTGTTCCATTCTTTAGGATTTTGTTTTCGAAGTAGCCAAAAAATTAAATCGCATTTATCTGTCAACTGAGATATGAATTATGCTATGTAGTTCAACCTTCCCAAGAAACTTCTAACTTTTTTTTGAGTTCGAGGTGGTGGCAGATTCTGAATGGCCTTGACCTTGTCAGGATCAACATTTATTCCTTTTTTTCTTACAATGAAGTTCAATAGTTTACTGGATATGACACCGAATGTGCAATTGGCAAGATTTAGCTTGAGCTAGTACTTAAGAAGCTTTTTAAAAAGTTTTCACAAATTGGCCACATGTTCACTCTCTTTTGGCAATTTGGCAATCATATCATCCACATAGACCTCGATTTCCTTATGCATGATGTCACCATGTCCCCATTTTTAAAACTTTAAACGATCCAAAGGGTTTAGCGTGCTTAACTTTAAAATGTACGATATTGGTGGTGGTCAAGCTTTTGAGTTATCCCTTGATCGGGATTTGGATTAGGCATACTAATATGAAAGAAAGAGACCATAAAGTGAATAGCTCATCCAACTAGCCTTGGATGGCCACCAGGAAGGGGCCATAAACTTAGAGTGGCCATCGATCTTTTTGGGCTAAGTAGGATCGGATGCCTATTGAAAATAATATTTTGAGTTATGAAACTTAAAACATTGATTTCAAGGTCTACAAAGTCCAAAGATTCATTGGTTGGCTTGGGAGTTGGTTACGCATAGGGAAGAATTAGCACCCCTATGATACTTGAAATTGGTACCTACTAACTATGTCTCACTTTAATTTCGGCTTAACTGATTCCATTTGGTCGTTGTTTAGATATAATCCCCTTTAATGCATGAATTTTTGTAAATTGTAGATCTGAGTTTTAAAGGAAAGTTTAAATCACCTATGTGTCTCGAAGGTGTAGTGAACATAGGGATTTTTGCTGAAAATGAGTTTCAGATTAAATTTTTAAAAATTTAGATATTACATGTCAAGTACTAGAGAGATACCCACACAGAATATCGTACACAAAGGTCCCTACAAAAGGGAAACATGTTAGTAAGTCAAGAAAAAAAATTAAATTGCATAAAAATAAGCACACACAAACATAGAAAAGAAAGAAAGTAAGGGACGATCGAAATTTATCTCATAATTGTCTTTGATTATTGAAGAATAATTGGGATGACAATTTAGAGATGGGTTTGGATTCGGTGATAATTTGAAGGATGAAAATATTTTAATTGAAACAACCTAGGGCATCCGAAAGAGAGAATTTTTGAATTCTGAGATAAAAGTAGGGTTGGAGCATCCCCACACAAAGGTGGGGTTGGAGTATTCCCAAAGATAAAGTTATGAAAATAATTAAGAATAAAGAGAAAATTCAAGCTTTTTAATGAAAAACGGCGTAGGGTATAAAAACCGTGTTGTCGGAATTAACCATGTAAGCGTACATATCGCAACAAGTAATATAGTAGTAAAGTAGAGTGTAGATCCCACAAGGATTTGATACTAAATTTGTTAAGTACTAAAATTAAAATAACTTAATCTTATTAAAACAAACAATTAAAAATTATAAGTTATAACAACTACTACTACTACCACGAATAATAATAATAATAATAATGAAGCAACTAATAAATAATAGAAGCCTAGGATTACAATTCTCCTCAACATTTTATTTGAATAAAACCCTACTCTTTTAACTTGATTAATAATAATGAGTTGTTAACCTAGAGTTCTAATTTATTTATAAGTATCTTCTAATGCTCTTATAAAAATATTTCTCTTAACCAATTTACTATATTCCTATGCAAATTGAATTAAAAGAAACTCATTAAGCATAGATTCTAATTTGGTTACATATGGCATGCTCGTATATTCCTATCTAACATGCAGATCAATTCTTTCTCATAAATGAATATGAAACATATGTCATTCAATCCAGGTCTAAACACAAAATTCCTTTTTCTAAGGTCATTAAGGTTACCAAGTCACTCTAATTGGTGATCAGGTAATTAGAAGCATTAAGAACGAGATTGAACAAATAACTCAAATATCATTAAATCAAGAAAAGAAAAGAAAATAATCCAAATTACATGTTGAGTTCGATTGTAACCTTAGAAAAATAAATCTAGTTCATAATAAATATATAAAATATAAAATCAAGGAGTTTCACTGTCATAAATAATATAAGAAAATAAAAAGAGTAAAGAGAAAGAGAAAACTGAGATTGGCCATAACTTTGATCTTCAAATTTCTCCAAAATCTCTCTAGCTTCTGGAATATTATGATGGCTTTTCTCCTCTTCCATGAACTAGAGAAAAATAAAACTATAGAATATATGGGATTCTTTCTGATCTCTCTAAGTCTAATCCTAAGATTCTTATTTATAGGTAAAACCGTGAAGGTAAAAACTTTTTTTCCAAGTAGCTTGAACATATTATTTAGGAAATTGCCAAACTGAATCACTTTGCTTGATTGAGTCCATTTACTTCTTGATTGAGTCATTTACTTCTTGATTAAGTTGTTACACTTTTGGAAACTGCTTTGGGTTTTGAGCTACAAAAATATGAAAATTATTTAAAATAACTAAGCAATTAAAATATAAGGCAAGTAAAAAAAATATTAAATTCAAAACTACTAAAAATAAATAAAAGAATACTATTATAAATAACATTTAAATAAAAATATCTAAGACTTAGCTAATTTAATATGAATAATGAGAGTAAATAACTCTATTTTATAGAGTTATCAGTATCCCCTCAGAGTAGTGGGGTTAGAATATCCCCAAAAATAAAATTTTTTTATGATTTAAGAAATTAATTAGGAATCTCGAATAAATTTGATAAAAAATTCAAGTTTTTAATGAAAAACGAGGTTAAACTTTCCCTTCAGAGTAATGAGGTTGGAGTATCTTTAAAGATGAAAACATTTGATGTTTTAGAAGAAAAAGTTTTTCTCTTCTTTGTTTTTGGAAAAAAAAAGGATTTTGAAAATAAAAATCTGAAGATTCGTATAAAATATATTTTTGTCTTAGGTCTTGATCTGAATGTAAATGGCTTGTGTTATAAGTGAGTCAATCGAATGCATTTTGAGACATTCAAATGTCTCTATAAATGAGATTTAAAAATTAGATTAAAAACAGGGGACAACATTGTGTCATCTCTCTTCTCGAATTTATTCTGGGTTCATCTGAAGGCATTAGGGATTAAATGAGGTACATTTGGAAAGATAACTCAATAATTTTTATGTAAAAATATTCCAATAATCCTAGAAAATCACTTTCTAAACAAAATCAATTTTTGAGGTTGGGTCTATATAGACACTAGTAGTGTATGCAAGGGAAAAGACACATTAAACTTTGAAAAATCATTTCGAGCTCATCTGAAATCATTAAATCATGAATGATACCTTTCTTGAAAGGGAATTTTGCAAACTTTCTGGGAAATATATTCAAGAAGTTCAAAAAAATCATTTGGTGGGCCAAAACAACATAAGAAAAACTATTTGCTGATTCTAGGGGTTTTGGACAACAAAGGTTCGAGAAATCATATCTCTTTCATCCAGAATGATCTGAGGGCACATAAGACACTGTTAGAAAGGTGCTTCGGCGCCTTTTAAGAAACAAAATATCAAAAAAATTAAGGAAAATATTTTGTGGTTCGAAAATGATTTTTCAAACTTAGACTACATTGCTGCTATTGAAAAATAAGGGGCTATTTGATTTTTTTTTAGTTTTCTTAGAGGGTCAAATTTGAATTATGGACATCTAAACGTCCACCACACAGCGATTTGACTAGCCTGGGCATCACAAACTCATTCCATAAACCCGAAATGGTTTGGACGATGAAACCATTTACTATGCCATAATGGAAGTACTCATGATCAAGGCTTAGTATATATTTTCTACCCAAAAGGAATTTTGTTTGAAAAAAATGCATCTTTAAACTCATTTTACCATGAACCTATATCTGAAATGTTTAATGTATTCCCAAAATTGGAAGACCAATTGATAAAACATTAAATCCATGCTAACCTCCATCTATTGGAGGTAGCATGCACTTAACTTGGGGATTTCTTTTAAAAATTAGATTTTTAGCAAACAAGCATGCATCTTGACAAGAATGAGATGAACAAAACACAATATGCACAAAAATGAATAGGAATTAAACATGTGAACACACAATGACATTTTAGTGAGGAAATGAGTGGCAAAAATTCAAGAAGATAATCAATAAGATGTATGGAAATGAGATAAACATGCTTAAGTAGAGGAAAGTATGTTTAAATTGTCAAGACAGCATTTTTATGACATGAGACTCCTTAAAATACAAGAAAATGCAAGAACATACTTAATCATGTTATGAAAACATTTAAATATGTGTTAAGCATATGAGGATGGGTTAAATATGATAGGAAATGCATGAATAAGGGACTATTTTAATGACAGAATGAATGGGTAGAAGTTTGGCCTGCCAAGCAACATCAAGGCATAAAAAGAACATCAATACCCTAAAACTACCACAACCAAGGCAACAATAATGCATAAAAGTCCTAGGACGATCATGGCATATAAAGGGCTCACTAAAATGATGTAGATGATAAAAACATAAAATGTATGGAACAAGGTAAAGAAAATATACCACAAAAGCTTGAACTTTTCCTTTCACTTGGAGTAGTGACTTTAAGCTCAGTTTTTTTCCTATATTTGCTAATATTTAGCAAGAAAAGAATAAAAGGAAGAAGCTTTCTGGTATCATTGTTGATGGTGAGGTGTTTTAAGGATGAAAGTATGTGAAAGGTTGAGTTTTTAAAGGTTTTCTAGTGGAGGTTTGGGGGAACTACAGGAATGGAAAAATGTTGAGGCTGAAAAGCAATGGAACAATGCTTTTTGATGAGTTTTCGAGGCTCGAAATTGCTAGAGGATTCTTGGAGATGGATAAAAGTCCTTTTTTGGTAGGGTTCCATTCAACTAAGTCTAAGGTTGCTTATATAGCCATGTGACTATGAAGATAGAAGATAAAAGAGCAAGGGCATTTTAGGTTTTGGTGCATGTATCTCATGCAAAGATCAGGTGTTATGCTTTGTTGCCATGGAAACCGATTGGTTTACTTAGCACAAAATAGTGGATCTAGCTACTTTATGCAGCTGAGCATTGGGAAAGTTTAGCCTTACCCTTTGACAAATTGCATAATGTCATGAAATGTCCATTGGCTATTTGGGCCTTAAATTTTTATTTAAATCCAATCACAAGCCTGAAGAGGAAGCTTTGTATGAATTTTGATGATTTTTGGTGCAAGAAACATGTATACATCGAATTTTGAATCGGTGGTGCAATGGCTAAAAAATGGCTTGAACTGGGTGAAAATGCCTTTATGTATTGATACAGAACCTTGTGTATCGAGACATAAGGTAATTTTTTCCTATGAGTATCGATACAGTGAAGCATGTATCGATACCAAGAGCAAAAATTTGTTTCCATTCTCGAGACTTAGAGCTACGTATCGATACTTTATGAGCTTGTATCGATACTCAAGCTTGTGTATCGATACATTTTTCCAAAAATCACAACTATAGCTACTGCCAAGGTCTTTATCGATACAATCATGATGAGCATCGATACATCTCATCAAGTCTCAAGACTAAACCCCCTATAAATCAATACTACACATAAAAATTCAAATTTTTGGTGACTTAAAAACCTTGTATCAATACTTTGCACCGATATAACTTGCATGTACCTGTGGCTTCCTGAGTTACCTCAGCTTGACCTGTGTACTCATCTGAATGACTCTAGTGATATCTTGAATACTGACCTTTGATGCCTCATTTTTTGCATTTTTCTTTAATATGACCTATAGGCATTTTATATCTTTTAGAAAAAAATTTCTCTTGATACTGTGTTGCCTAATAATGCTTGGCGATATAGCACCTGGCAGTCATCCCCTAGTTTTTATTTTTTATTTTTAGATTCTATTACCTTTCAATTATGTCTTCCAATGCCAAAAATTAAAACAGACAAAATAAATGTCTACACATCAGATTATGGAACAATGTTACCATCACCCTTTAGTAGGTTACCCAGCATTCTTGAGCCCAAAGGACATCAATTTGTAGTAGAAAGTGCCCCACATGGTTACGAAGGTGATCTTTTCCATGTCTTCAACTGCTATTTTGATTTAGTTGTAGCCTGAAAATCCATCCATGGAAAATAATGCGTTTTTGGCAATGTTGTTTACTAGGGTGTCAATGTAAGGTAAAAGAAAGTTATCTTTTAGGTTGGCTTGGTTTAGATCCCTATAATCTATGCACATCTGCACTTTACCATCCTTTTTAGGAACTAGGACTATATTGGCTACCCATTCAAGATATTTGGCTACCTCAAGAAATTTTGCTTCAAATTATTTCTTCACTTCTTCTTTGATTTTCATAAGCATTTTAGGTTTGCTTTTGTTGTATGGGCCTACATTTAGGTTTAAGGGGAAGTTTATGGACCATAATGTTGGTGCCTAATGCGAGCATGTCTTGGTAGGACCAAGCGAACACATCCTGATATTCTTGGAGAGACTTATTAGCTCAACTCAAGTTGATGGTTTTATGGAGGTTTCAATTTTGACTTTTTTTTATCTTCTTCTATTCCAAGGTTTATGGTTTCGGTGGGTTCTTCATGACATAATATCTATTTTCATCCTATTCAATCAGTTTTAGCAAGTATGCAATATAGGGTTTTCTTTAGAATTTTCTTTAGACTTGACCTTACTGGCGCAAATCGGTTGCTCGAAATTGAATTTCAAAGTTTCAGTATGAATATTCATGTTATCTTTATCGAGGTACCTGAAAGCATAGAGAAAATGGAACAATATAGTGGAAAATATATGGAGAAAGGTCTAAGAATTGGCAAATGAACACAATGATGAAATGCATAATGCTTAGTCATTTTCATTGATAATACTTAATAAAAGATGACCATACAAAGGATCCTATAATGCTTTTTGGGTAGAAACATGTAGATATAGTTCATAACATTACTTTGAAACATATTGGACTGTATAGGAATCTCTGTTTCAGACCAAACAATTAGAACAAATCTTGGAAGGCATAGATTAGTCTCTAGGCTTATCGCTAACATCTTTGGCTCATCAACCACATTGATAGAGAGATCCCTAAATGCCATGTTCAATCTAAGCATAACATTAGGGAAGCTAATATTCATATGTCCTCCTAGGTGAAAACTTTCTTAATGTGGTGAAAATATCATCAGTTCATACCTGCGTCTTGTCTTAATAAATAAGCCATCCTTTTCTCATGGTTCTTCTAAGCTTGTTTTCTTTTCTGCTATGCACTTAGCTTGAATCCCATCCTCTTTTTTTGATTTGGTTGACAACTTTCAAGGCTTTGACAATTCCTTGAAAGCTTTTTCCAATTCCTTTTTTAGGCTCGTTGACATAAGTAGCATTGATAAATTCAAAGGATTGGAAAGAGGATTTTAAGATATCTTTGTCAGGTTCGATATATAGGCCATTTATTGAGATAGTAGCAATGATATCTTCTTCTTCTTTGATATTGACAACTTTATTCTTAGTGATGAATTCTAACTTTTGGTCAAAGATGATGGTATTGCCCCTACAAAGTGAATCCAAGGCCTTCCCAATAGGCAGTTATATGATGAAACAATGTCTATGACATGGAAGTTAACCTCATAAGTACATGGGCCTATTTGTAGTGGAATGATGATGTTTCCCACAACATTTTGCATGTTCCATTGAATGCCTACACAACCTTATGACTATTCTAGATATAAGATACGTCAATGGAGAGCTTGTTTAGGCATGACATGGGGTATTACATTTAGAGCTAACCTATTATCAATGAGCACCTTAGGCAACATAGCGCCTTTATAGTATATGGTGATGTGAAGGGCTTTGTAATTTCCTCTTCTTCCATGCAGGATTTCATCATAACTGAAAGATATGTAATTGTCGGCAATGATGTTGCTCACTAGGTGATCCAACTGACCTATAGAGATGTCGGGAAAGACATATGCCTCATTCAAAACCTTAAGGAAGGCATTCTTGTAAACTTCAGAATTCAACAACAGGGGCAACATAGATATCTTAGCGGGTTGCTTATTCAGCTGATTGACGATGTTGTACTCGTAGTGCTTGATGAACTTAAGGAATTTCGTAGCTCTTTTCTCATTTACTAGTTCTTTGACAGTTATCGAATTTGAGTTTTTGGTTGCAGATGTTGGTGCTTAAGCAACGGGACTATTATTCTCTTGCTAAGTTTCACTTTTCAATATTGTTAGGGTATAACATCTATTGCTCCAAGTTAGGTGGCTGACTTTTGAAAGGTTAACATTTGCAGCTTGCTGACTAGATTCTTTAATGATTAAGGTTTTGTTTTTATAGTTTCGAGGAACCATTTTACTGTCCTCATAAGGGAAAGAGGATAAAAGTTGAATGATTATCCATGGCATCAAGTTAAACAGTGGTAGCTTTGAATCTTGATCGATTGTCGAATAAGATCAATGGCCTTCTAATCCTATATGAAGGATTACCCTTCTTTGTCCATAGTGTTGCCAAATGGTATTGCTTATGTAGAATTGGTATGTAGGGTTTGCTTTTCATCGTGGAATTCAATGCTACCTTTGTTCATCATCCTTTTAAACATAGCATAAAACTCTTTGTATGTTTGAAGAGTGTGGTTGTAAATAGTATGGAAATCAAAGAAGTCATCAATTTTTTCTTCTATCTTTTCAGCTGCATTAATCAATTTAGCTTGCACCAGGATTTACCAAACCAAATTCATTGGTAGTCTAACCTCCTTTATGTTTTCCAAAATTTCATAGTTCTTTTCAATAATCGTTCTATTTAGATCTAACTCAACACGAGTTTGAGATAAACTGGCTTTAGTGCCAGATTTCGATTGTTGACTAGCCTTTATTTTTTTCACTTTGCCTTTGCAGATATTTCTTCTACCCGATTCATTTTTCATAGCCTCATCGATCATTCCATAGAGTATGACTACATCCACGAAGCTCTTTGGGAAGCTTTCGCTACCTTCGTGTAATAAAGGGCTTGCAATGTGTTGATGAATCTGACAGTCATCTCTTTTTCTGTTAGCAAGGGATGAATCTGGGTAACTTCTTCCATCCATCTCAAAGCATACTAACTAAAACTTTCATTAGCTCTCTTTTCCATGCTCATAAGAGACAAAAAACTTAAGATCCGGTTTTTAGTAGGCCTCTCCTCATCTATTGCATTAATAGATAGACCAATTTGTTTGTCCCACTCCTTATAGAACTCAATCTTAGACCGATCCATCATTCCTCAGACCATTTTTAAGAAAGATGCGCAATGTTGCAGATCATGCCCCATGATCACAGTGGCAGTAAGATGGCCCAACTATTTCTTTACTCTGATCTTTGATGTCTGAGACTACTCTGGATCGATCCATCATCCCTCGACCATTTTTAAGAAAGTTAGGCAGTGTTGCAGATCATGCCCCATGATCGCAGTGGCAGTAAGATGGCCCAACGATTTCTTTACTCTGATCTTTGATGTCTGAGACTATTTTGGCTTTTACAAAAGCTTGTTAGATCTTACTCATTAGTGTTTTAACTTCTTTAATGCTTCTTTTGATGCAATAACTTTTCTTATTGTTTATCGCATTCACTCTCAATTCGGCATGGTGAGGAAGTGGATTGGCTCTAACATTTGGTCCATGCCCTTGTTCGACCTTGATCACTCTTTCTTCTAGCAGACCCTATACCTTTCTCTTAAATGAAGTGCAATTCTCAATAGAATGGCCTTGTGCTCTAGCATGGTACACATAATAGGCATTCTCATCATACTATTTAGGGTACGATGGTGATCTTAGGTATATGAATATTAGGGCAACTAATGGACCTACTAATAAATGAAAGTAGATCTCTTTATAGGAGTAAGGAAGTGACTCAAAGTGCTCCCTTTCTTGGGGTGCTTGTTGCTTGTTTAGAGCTCTTACATTGTTCATGTTGTGAGGTTGTGAACTTTGGGTTGCATTTTGAATAGGATTTGGTGAAAAGCTCATTGTTGGAACAAACCTGACAGCATGGACTAGTTATGTCATAGGCAAGTATGGGTTAAGACTTAGATTCAACATGTTCCGGTGGTACACAACCTGTGCTAGATGCGAATTTTGATTAAAGCTGGTAGGACTTTCACCAACAGCAGTCACCTTCTTCTCCTTACCTTCATTTACTAACATTTTGACTAAACAAAATGATTCTCAAATGGATATCTTGCAACTTTTGATAGTGTTATCAATCATTTCACCCAATATAACCATTAGGTAAAATTTTTCATGGCGTTTCCTATTGTCCTTTCTTAGTAGGGAGCTTGTAGGGTGCCAACAAATCCTCTTTCCATCTTTAAGCATATTGCCTAAAGCTCTCAGAGGGTTTCTGTTCCAAGTTCATGAGGGAGAGGTAATTTGGAGTCCAATTGAACACTTGCTTATATTTTCAAGGAAAAAGTGTGCCAAATTTGCCCATGTCTGAATTCTTACAGGATCAAGCCCTATATACCATCGAGTAGCTTCCCTAGTTAAACCATCCTAAAAGCAATGAATTAGTGGTTTCTCATTCTCTTCATACCCTACCATTTTATGACAATACATGCAAAGGTGAGCAATGGGGTTAGTAGTCCTATGTATTTTTCAAAATCAAGCACTTTGAACTAGACGGGATAATGAGACTCAAAACTAGCCCCAATGATTTTGCATCCACGATCTCAAATTTGTCACTTCCTTCAATAGCTCAAAGGTGCTTCTCCAGTGACTGATATTTGTTCAAGTTTTCATTACTTTTTGATGACTTATTTGTTTTTTTTTGTTTCATTTGTTCATCGAGGTTTAGGACTATAGGCCTTGCTGCTAAAGTGCCCTCACCCTAAAATCTTGAGCCAGATGAGATGTTGTCGCAAGGTTGATGTAAATGAATGGTTGAGTTGATGAGATATTTGTTGTCAAAGGATGTTATCCATGTAATGCCCTTTCTAAGCATTGATGGCTTTAGTACCACTATTTAAATTACTTTCAGGATTGGCTGATTTTTTTCTTTCATCGACTGTGCTTGTTTGCTCTTTTTCGTTTAAAGCTAAGGACAATAGCTTAGGTAACTTGGCAATCTAAGCTCGGAGTTCTTCATTCCTATGGAGTGATTGCTCTTGAGAATCCCTATACATGAGTTCAAGTCTCTTAATGTGGGCTTAGTGATTGTTTTCTATTGCTTTTCGATGATTGAGAGTTTTATATCGATGATGAATTGTAGGTTTTATGTTTTAGAGCACCTTCACTTTAAATTATTACCGGATTAGACTTTATGTTATGAGCATGTTTGATGCGATGAAAGTGAGTATGCGATCATGAAGATAAATGACTACTAACATGAATGAATAAACAATAA
>JBBYHL010448877.1:0-16365 GCA_038381835.1 Adansonia madagascariensis | reverse complement strand
AGTCGTAAAAGCTTTTATGTGATATTTTTGGCTTGGCCGAGAGCTTTGTAAGCCATGAGATTTCTGATTCATGAGTTTATAAAAATGTTTTAGGCATTTTCAAAATTTTAGGGGTCATTTTGCAATTTTAAGAAGTTTAGGGAACAA
Source organism: Adansonia madagascariensis (assembly GCA_038381835.1). Lineage (NCBI taxonomy): Eukaryota > Viridiplantae > Streptophyta > Magnoliopsida > Malvales > Malvaceae > Adansonia > Adansonia madagascariensis. The sequence goes on along the minus strand of JBBYHL010448877.1, from coordinate 16,218 downwards.
ATTGTAAACTATGAAAAATTATTCTTTAAGGCTAAAAGTGTTTGGCTGAATTTTTATACACATTCTTTCCATGATTTGTTTGGTGATTCTTTGCTGGTTTGATGATTTGTTGTGATGTTTTGTGATATTTTATCATATAGGGGTTAAAATGTAATTTTACAAAGTTTAAGGGTTATTTTGCAAAATACAGAGAAATTTTATTTCAAGGCCAAGGTGTTCGTCTGAATTCTTGTTGATATATTTTTCATATTTTCCATGTATATTTTCATGTGATTTTATGATTTTTAAGGCATTTTACCATATAGGGATTAAATGAAAATTTTTAAAAGTTTAAGGACTAAATAGCAAATTTTCACATTTAGGGGGTAACATGTACATTTCACCGGTTTTAATGATTTCTATTATTTCTATTGCCTTCCATAGGGATATAGAAATTTTTAAAACTTTTCTTATTTGTTTAGTCCTTCGAAGAATACGAAATATAATTTTCAAAAATTTAAGGGCTTGATTGCAAATTTTGCATTTTAACTTAAACTTAAACTTTTAGCTTTTCCATTTAGACTAAATTCATTTACCTTTCATCATTTTAGATCATTTTAAGGTCCATTAAGGTTACTGGGATACATTCACGGTGAAGGTATATCCTAGGGGTATTTTGGTAATTTTGCTCATCGAGATGGTTTTATGCTGAAGGTGAGTATTTTAGGATTGGTTTAGCCTTCCAAAATCATTTGAAGGTTTATTAGGGTTATCGGGATACTTTCATGTCGAGGGTATACTCTAGGGGTATTTTGGTAATTTTATTCATCAAGTTGCTTTTACGCTAAAGGTGAGTATTTTAGGATTGGTATCACCTTCCAAAATCATTTTGAGGTCCATTAGGGTTATCAGGATACTTTCACGTTGAAGGTATACCTAGGGGTATTTTGGTAATTTTGCTTATCAAGATGTTTTTATGTCGAAAGTGAATTTTAGGATTGATTTAGCTTTTCAAGGTTATTTTAAGGTCCATTAGAGTTACCGGGATACTTTCATATTGAAGGTATCCCTTAAGGGCAATTTCGTAATTTTTTTTTTGGGTCTAGTCTTAGATAAGCATTAAGATGCTTATAGGCCAAAAATGCATATTAGGATAGGTTCTCCATTTTTCAATCATTTTTTAGTCTTTCTGGAGTTACCAGAGTACTTTCAAGTGGAAGGTATACCCTAAGGATATTTTTATAATTTTATACTCTAACCATATCCTATATGAGTACTAGGATACTTTCACGTCGAGAGTACACATTAAGAATATGTTCATCATATTTGGTCATTTTTAGGTCATAGAGTCCATTTTTTTTAATAATAAATTTATTTTTATAAATAAGGTAATGTTTCCTAATTAAATTGATATGTAGGATTCCTACCAGTATATGTTAAGAATTTTACGGATTATTTTAATAATGAGATATCCTTTTCAAATAGAAAGTTGGGATTTTTCAATCTAAAAAAAAATAAAACCTTTCATATTTTGCATGGTTCTCTAGCGGGATACGATAGAGAATTCGTACCCACCTGGCTCCCCGAGAAGGTACAAATAATTTTATGATTTCCAAAAGCATTAAAACCCGACTTTCTCGAAATAATAAATTTCTACAATGAAATATTATGGGAATTATAATTAAATATCAAATATTGGAACAAATAAAAATCAAAATTTAAGTTAACACGCTATTAATGAGGTATCGATTACCGGGCATCATGAGAAAGTCAACCCTTACTTATGATTGTAACTTACTCTCGAACCCTTTTATATGATCTCTACTATGATCGTGGGCTTTGGAGTTTGTATTCTAAGGTTTCGTAACCCTCAAAATACAAACTCCGATAGGTGACCAATCTCACCTAGCCTAAATAGATTTGTGGCGACTCCAAATAAATAGCCATTTCGTAATGACTATTTAAGTTTAAGTCGAGTGAGCGATTTATCTCGACCACCTAGTCCCCAAAATAAGAAAATGTCAATAATGTTACGGCCTATAGAAAAAGAGAATATAAAATAGTAATAAATTAAACAAATGTAGGAGCAAAGGCCATTTAAGTCAGGCTGGTCAGGATTCGTATTCGGGCCACGTTATAATAGCTTGGCGACTACACTGGGGTCATTTTAGTGATCAGGCCTAAAATTAATTACGGATTAAATAAATCTTGATTAATTTGGTTTCAATAAGTATTTAATTATAATTCCCAAAAAAAAATTATTATTATTATTTTTGCCCGATTTGTCTTTGTGTTTCTTCTATTTTCTTTGGGATATAAGATTGAGGTGTTATTAATGTTTTCAAAAAGATTTATTCATCTTTTCATATCCATTGAGCACGAATGTAGTAAATTCTTTTTCGAATTTTTGAAAAGGTATAGCTACCTGATATTTTAGGAAGGGGCAAAGTAGCTCTGCCTTCTGAGGTGTTAGCCTTCGTCTGGGCCAGTGAAAAGCCTACCAAGTATAAATTCCTATACTTACCCGAGGTGTTAGCCTCGTTATGGGCATAGAAGATATTCCCACTCGGATTGGACCCTTTCCGAAATAAACCAGGATAGGTAAGGATAGGGTACCTCGTTAGTCCATTCGGGGCTAAAGGAGCAATTCGAGAATTGACATAGGGGTCTTACTAAATTTCATATAGTAAACCTAGTGACCTCCTAGTTAAAATCACACCTTACTTTAGACATCATCGAAAATTAGGAACACATGAAGGGATAAATACATTTTTTAGGATAATATTTTTGTTGTATGATGTTATCTTTTTGTGTTATGTTATATTGTTGCTTAAATTATTATCCTTTTTATGGATACTAACTGGTTTGTCTTTTTTTTTCTTCTTTTTGTGCATCTTTTCATTTGCATGCAGGGATGCTTGCTTTAAATTTGAATTTCAGCTCAGTTAATTTCTGTAGACTTTATGGGTGAACAAGTGTACGCAGTAGTTATTTCAAAGACATTCGAGGAAGTTCATACTGAGTCAGAATCAAATCAGAAGGAATGGGGGGATTGTACACTAAGAAAATTTATGCCAGAATTATCAAAGATTACGCATTTAGATGTTCGACAGAATAATTTGACAAACTTGGCTGATATATGGGATGGTTGAAGCAATGGGAGGCAGGCTCAATTTATTGAAAAGTATGGACATATCGCTCTTCTCCATAAAATAACAATAGACGAACAATTGTTTCGTGCTTTGATTGAGTTTTAGGATCCTTCCTACAGATGTTTTTCATTTGGTCAGTACGATTTAACCCTTACAATAGAGGAGATTGCATTTGTACTTGGGTTAGGGCCTTTAGAGTCAAGACCATCTATTGTAAGGAATGTAACCCGATGAGTCTCCAAAAGAAGTTAGGACAGATTCTTGATTTATCACCCCAGTCAACATTACACCGTATCGAGCATAAAGGCAATACGAGTGTTATCTTATGGCAGTTTCTGAAGGAGTACATCATGGAGCACTCAATAGAAAGAAAGCCCTTAATGCTTATGCCCTGGCTATTTATGGGTTACTGCTTTTTCCAAGGATACTCAGGCACATTGAAGTAGCCGTAGCAGACCTCTTTGAGCAGTTAAAGAGGAACGTCCATTTTGCTCTCGCTATTCTAGCTGAAATTATCCGAGTGCTCAATGCGTGCCAAAAATCAGGCCAAGGCAGGTTTTCTGGGAGTGCATTGTTACTGTAAATTTAGGCCCAAAGCCATTTTGGGGTGAGGGTGCTATTAAAGTAAAGTCATACTTCTCGCATTTCATTCCTCTGTAAGAGTTCATCAAGAAACGTTGGCATGATTCAGGATCAAAAAATCAATTGGTGGAAACATTGAAAATTTTGGCTTCTGTAGATGTAACATGGCGAGCTCCTTGGTTTGCACCTAAACCCTTTCTATACTAATGTGGTCAGTTACTTTTCGTGCCTTTGCTCGGTTTATAGGGAACCATAGGATATGTATTGCTTTTGGTCCAATGACAGTATGGATCATAACAATTTATTCCTATGACTGCCAGGTTGGCTAATGCAGACTTAGACTATTCTAGGGAAGGTTACAGGAGTCCGCTTCAGTCAATAGCCTTACATTGGAAAACAAGATATGAATCAGGGATAAATACTTATATAGATCAAACTACTCCCGAATATGACGCCTAGAGGCATATTCGAGGATGAAATTTAATCATCCCAAATACAAATGGATCTAATCCTCGAGTGTCTATACAACCTTAACCTCTAATGCCTTCTGAAGTGGAGTTGATAAAACCAAGAAATCTAGAGAGAATGAAAAAGATTGGCTGCGAAAAACCAAGCTTTTCAAGAAAAAATTATGTACTTGAAGATGAAAATGGAGGCTAAGGAAAAAGACACCAAGAAAATGGAAGAACAATACAACTTAATGAAACAAGATTGGATTAAGCAAAATAAAAAGATGAGAGTTGCCGCATATCTAGGAGTTTGAGTAAATCTTCCAATAAGATGTCAGATGAGATGCACAAACTTCGCTAGGAGTTGGGGCATGGAAAAACTAGGGCCTTACAATGAGAAGCCAAACTAGCTGCTTTCGAACGAGAAAGAAAAGCACATGCTGACACCTATGCTCGGTTAAGGAGATCTATAGAAAGGAACGAACAGCTCAGGATTAATTTGGGTGTAGAGCAAGAAAGAATGGCCAGATTATTCTAAGAAAGGGAAATTCTTGCTATGACTATCGAGGAAATGGGACAAGTTTTGCTTCAACAATGATGTGATATTGATGTCTGGACACAAGCTTATCAAGAAATGTACATATACTAGGATAATAAGCTGTATTGGGTCGATTGTGAGTCTAATAAATGGAAGGTCAACTCTTTAGGTTGGCAATTCTACATTGATCACCTTATGCAGTAGATTCACTCGACGGTCATTCAAACAAGGCATATGGTGGAGAAAATTCATGTTTTAAAAAGTCAAATTAACCCAGTTAGTGGATTTGGTTCTATCATACTTATGTTTCTAGAACAAGTAGAACAGCAATATGACCAAATCAAAACTTTTCTTGGATGTAATCCTAACATGATAAACATTGTGTAACCCTTTGCAAAGTTAATGAAAATTTATGATTTTGAAATCTTTTATTAAAGTGCTCCTATGAGTACATTTATACATTCATATCATGCATTTGTAGCATACATATATAAATTCATTCATTAATAAATTCATAATTTAATAAAATCTAGAATTCTCTTTTCAAGGTTTTAAACATTGCTAATCAGGAGAGACCTACTGAACAACAACTTGCTCATCACTATTGTATAAGATTCAGAGCGAAAAAAATGGTAGAGGATCAATCGACAAGAATGGAAAGACTAGAAGAAAGCCAACGTCAATCCCAAGAGAATATGATCAAAAGGCAGAAAGAAATGCAAGCTCAAATCACCAGGTTAATGGAATTACTATTAGCAAGAGAGTCGGTGTGCCCATCCAAAATCGGTCTTACTCTTGTCAGCTCATCTAGGAGGTCCAACTTTAGACACAACAAGCACCTATACAAGAAACTCAAGTCTCGAATATGCCAACTATGCAACAAAATACCCTCGGAGCTATAACACCTCCACTCATTGTTATTAATCCTAACATTCTCTCATAAGAGGTTGATACAAGAGCTACACGATAGGAGATACCAATTCCTGATGCTATTAAAGAAGTAGAATGACAAAGACAAAATGCCAAAACTGAAACAGAGATTGAGAAAGAAAAATTACAGCTTTTAGAGAGAAGGTTAAAAGACATAGAAAAAGATGAATTCTGCACTAGCGTAGATGTAGAGGATCTTAGTCTGCTTTCCAATTTGATTTTGCCACCTAAGTTTAAAATGCCTGAATTTAAAAAATATATAGGCACCAATTCTCCATAAGCTCACATCAAGATGTTCATTTGCACGATGACAAGCTCCTTATTCACTGTTTTTAGGAAAGTTTAATTGGATCGACGTTGAATTAGTATAACAGTTTTACTCATAGTGAAATTCAATACTGGTCAGATTTAGCAAACGCATTCCTGCAATAGTACAAGCATATGGCTGAATGGGTGCCAGATAGATTAACCCTTCAAAATATGGGAAAGAAGCCTACCGAATCTTTAAAGAGTACGCTCAAAGGTGAAGAGATATGGCACCTCAAGTTCAGCCCCTCTTAACTGAGAGAAAAACTACTATGCTATTTGTAGGCACCTTACCTCTTCTTTACTATGATAAGTTGGTAGGAAATGTCAACCAAAAATTTCTCCGATCTTGTTATTTCTGTAGAAATGATCAAAGCTACCATAAAGGCAGGAAAAATTATAGTCGGAGAACCCTTTATTATGAAAAAATTGGACCTCCTAAGAAGAAAGAGATAACTTCATCTATCAACTATGTAAGTCAACCTTTTTGCCAAGAACCCCATTTTTTCTATCGAAATGAAAGTCAGTAGCCTCAAAATACCCTATCTTTGAATACACCTCGACCTTTCACCTCCCTTTCACCACATAATCCTACCTAGAATCATCCTTAAAACCAAACCTAGACCAATCCGAATCAACTTACCCAAAGAAACAACCAACTAAGACCTTGTCATAAGCCTCTTCCTTATTCTTACAAAAAAATATTCGATAAGCTTTTAGAGGCTCGATTAGTAGCTCCTTTCTTTAAAAAACCATATGAAGGTGACTTACCTAGTTGGTATAACTCAAATGCCTACTGTGAAAAATTGTACTGCTTTTAAAAATAAGGTCCATACTCTTATAGAAAGAGAGGCTTTCAAATTTGATACGGCCCCAGGACCTAGTGTAGCAGCAAACCCTTTACCCAATCATTCTGAATTAGGAGTCAACATTTTAATCCCTAAAGAGGATCATGAGGCAAAAAGGGATGTTCAAAAGGTTAAAACCCTAATGGAAGAAGTCTGGGCTATTTTGATTGAAGGAAGAATCCTTAGCTAGAATCATGAATATATGAGTAACCAATCAAACCTAAGCCCAAACTTTTGCTGCTAATAAGCATAGTATATAGCATTGTTCAGATTTTTTGGCCCTTGTTCAGAAAATAATGGATAATGGAGAAGTTAAATTTTATTTAAAAATCCCTTAATATAAAGAAAAGTCAGTTAACATGGCTAATGAAGGGTCATCTGAACTACCCTATGGGGTGGGTCATTCGTTGGTCATTTACTATAATTGACCAAAGCCCATGCCTCCCAAGAATGAGAATGTTCCAAAGCATATCATTCAAACTCTGACACCTTTTTTATATAAAGACACCAAGCAAGTACCTTAGAAATATGATGACAACTCCAGATGCTTTGGCAAATCAATTAGCAGCTATTGATATCACTAGAGTCAGCCATATGACTCGAAGTGGATGAGTCTATAATGTAGAAAGTAGTGAAGCTATTGCCAAGCTAAAAATAAAAGGGCAAGTGTCCAGAAAAATAGTAACTATTAAAAATGGTCCCGTTGAAACTCAACAACTGGTTAACGTGAAAGATGCAGCTGAATTTTTGAAATTCATAAAGCATAGCAAGTACAGCATCGTGGACCAATTAAAGCAGTAGCCAGCAAAAATTTCTATGTAAGCATTACTGTTTAGCTCAGAAACTAATCGAAATGTACTGTTAAAATTGCTTAAATAAGCTTATGTCTCATAGGATATTTCAGTTAACAAGCTTGATCGTCTGGTAAATAACATCATTGCTAATAATTTTATTTGCTTTAGTAACGATGAAATTCCCCTAGGTGAAATGACTTTCACAAGAGCACTGCATATAACTACTGACTATTATGAGACTATACTGCCTAAAGTACTTATCGACAATGGTTCAACTTTCAATGTCATGCCATGGGTTACATTGTCTAAGTTACCAGTGGATCGTAGTCAGCTCAAGCATAGTCAAATAGTGGTCAAAGCTTTTGATGGGACTAGGAGAGAGATTAAAAGAATTATTTCTGTACCCTTAATGATTGGCCCATGTCCTTTCAATATTAAATTTCATGTATTAGATATTGCCCTTACATATAATTATCTTTCAGGATGACCTTGGATACACTCTACTGGTGCTGTACTATCTTCCCTTTATCAAAAAGTCAAGTTTATAATTGATGACAAATTGGTTAGCATATCAGGTGAAGAAGACATAATAGCTATGACTTTAATTGAGCCTCCTTATGTTGAAGTGAATGCTGATGCACAAGAATGCTCATTTAGGGCATTTAAGGTTGTTAATGCTACATTTATTGCTAAGGGATCTCCAGTTTTGATGCCCCGACTTTTTAAAAGCACTCATATAGGTTTAAAGCTCATGATGGGAAAAGGTACCCGAGCAGGAAAAGGGCTCGGTAAGCATTTGTAAGGGATAAGTCAGTTTATTCAGATGATTGGTAAAAGAGATCGATATGGATTAGGTTACAACCTTGGAAGCAACTTAAAAAGGAAAATAAGGAAGTGAGTTATAGGGAAAATTTTGAGTCAGGATTTAATCCCATATCCATTTTGAAAGAAACTTTTTGCTATAGTGGGACCATCAATTCTATTGTTCAAGGAAAAAAATCAAGTGATGATATGACGATGATCGTTCTGAACCCTATAAATTTTCAAGTAAACGCAATCAATTCAGATGATGAAAAGCCAAGGAATGATCATGGGATTCATCCCTGCCCTACTAGATATGTCTGAACCAATTGGACTATTACTGAAAGAACTATAGTGTCTAGGACTAATCCAAAGTAATTCCAAGAACTCACCTCGTTAGTTTTAGCCAAAAAAACATATGAAGATCTTTTTGTAAAGGGCATAAACATGTCATACCATTATTTTTAGAAATGAAATGCATCAATTTTTTTATGTATTCAGAATTCTCTTACATCTACATTATCTTTTTCCCTTTACACTCTTTTCTTTTTTCACATACTCATATATGAATCATCCCATATTTTATTGTTTGCCTATTTTTGTTTTGTTTACTTTTACAAATCCATTGACCAAAAAGAAAAGGATGATCTTTTTCAAAATTTAAAAGTCAAATTTAAAAGGTTTATCTGCTTGAACGAGGATGATCTCGAAGAAGATTTCGATGATTGCATTTTGCCACCTAGCATGTTAAAAGTACTTGAGCATGAGGATAAACGAATAATGCCCTATGAAGAGCCCATAGTGGTTATAAATTTGGGGGATGAGGATGATAGAAAAAAGTCAAAATTAAAATTGTTATCATGCCTACAACTAAAGTAGAGTTGATAAATTTGCTCTAAGAGTTTCGTGATGTTTTTGCATGGTCATATCAAGATATGTCGGGTTTAGACCCAGAAATAGTAGTCCATAAGCTGCTTCTAAAACCAGAATGCAAGCCAGTTCAACAGAAATTAAGAAGAATAAAGCCTGAAATGCTATTAAAAATTAAGGAAAAGGTGAAGAAACAATTTGATGCCGGATTTCTTAAAGTGTCAAAGTATCCGGAATGGGCTGCTAATATTGTACTAGTTTCTAAGAAAGATGGAAAAGTTAGAATGTGTTAGACTATTGGGATCTGAATAGAGCAAACCCAAAAGATAATTTTTCTTTTCCTCATATTGATATGTTGGTCGATAACACCGCAAAGAATTGTCTATTTTCTCTCATGGATGGATTTTCAGGCTATAATCAGATTAGAATGGCCCCTGAAGACATAGAGAAGACAATTTTTATCACTATGTAAGGCACCTTTTATTATAGGGTGATGCTATTCTGACTGAAGAATAAAGGGGCAACTTACCAATGGGCAATGGTCACTTTATTTCATGACCTGATGCATAAAGAAATGGAGGTTTATGTTGACGACGTGATTGCCAAGTCTTCTTAAGAAGAAAAGCATGTCATGGATTTACAAAAATTATTTGAAAGACTGAGAAAATAAAAGCTAAAGTTGAATCTGGTAAAGTGTACTTTTGGTGTAAGATTAGGGAAGCTATTAGGTTTTATTGTAAGTGAAAAAGGGATTGAGATTGATCCTGATAAGATCAAAGCTATTCAGGAGTTGCCACCTCCATGCACGTAAAAGGAAGTAAGAAGCTTTTTTGGGAAGTTGAATTACATTGCCCATTCTATCTCTCAACTCACGGACAAGTGTGATTCAATCTTTTAGCTTCTTCAAAAACATAACCCAGGAGAGTGGGATGAAAATTGTCAAATAGCATTCGACAAGGTGAAACAATATTTAACAAATCTTTCAGTTCTTATACCCCTGATTCTAGGGTGTCCTATCATATTATACCTTTCAGTGTCTGAACGATCGATGAAATGTGTGCTGGGGCAACACGATGAGACTGGTAAGAAAGAAAGGGCAATCTATTACCTTAGCAAGAAGTTTTCAGAATATAAGGTAAATTATTCCTAAATCAAGACAATATGTTCTGCCCTAGTTTGGACTGCAAAAAGGCTCAGGCAATATATGCTATATCATACTACTTGGTTAATCACCAAAATAGATGCAATCAAGTATCTTTTTGAAGCCCCAGCATTGTCTGGAAGAATAGCGAGATGGCAAGTGTTATTATCAGAATATGATATACTTTATGTGAGCCAAAAAGTTGTCAAAGAGAGTGCCATTGCTAAATTCTTAGCGAGCCGGGCTCTTAATGATTATTAGCCATTAGATTTTGATTTTCCTGATGAATATTTGATGAATGTTTTTATCGAAGAAGAAAGTAACCATGCAGAGAAAGTATGGGGCCTTAAATGCTTTGGGTCATAGAGTTGGAGTAATTCTCATATCTCCCCATGAAGATTATTATTCCTTTACCACTAAATTGGATTTTGATTGCACAAATAATGTGGCCTAGTATGAAGTATGTGTTATAGGACTTCGTGTGGCCATTGAGAGAAATATGCCAGTATTGAAAGTCTATGGGGATTCAGCCCTAGTGATTTATCAGTTAGAAAGAGAATAGGAAACCCAAGATTCGAGGTTGGCTCAATATAAAAAGTTTATTTTTGAATTGTTATAAGAGTTTAAGAAGGTGGCTATTGTTCACTTACCTTGAGATGAGAATTAGATGGCTGATGCTCTGCTATTCTTGCCTCAATGTTTAAGATGAATAAGAACGAAAAAATGATCTCAATTCTGATGAGTTTACATAAGTCACCCGCATATTGTTACAATGGTGAAGCTAAACTAAATGGGCATCCGTGATATTATGATATTCAAAGGTATCTCAAGAATCGAGAATATCATAACAATGCCTCTGAAAATGATAAAAAAACCTTGCGAAGGTTAGCAATGAACTTTGTTCTGGAGGGTGAAATTCTTTATAAGAAACATTTTGATCAAACATTATTAAGATGCGTAGATGCTGTTGAAACAAATAGAATTTTGGAAGAAGTACATGAGGCAGTTTGTGGGATTCACGCCAATGGGCATAAAATGGTGAGATAAAAAATGAGGTTGGGTTACTTTTGGATGACTATAGAGGGAGACTCTACTAAATATGCTCAAAACTGTCATAAATGTCAAATTTATGCAAATAAGATTCATGTCCTGCCTTCACCATTACATGTCATAACTGCTCCGTAGCCCTTTTTTATGTGGTGCATGGATGTTATTGGGTCAATTACACCCATAGCTTCAAATCATCATCGTTTTATTTTAGTGGCTATAGACTATTTCACCAAATGGGTTGAAGCAGCTTCTTATGCAAATGTGACAAAGTCGATGGTGATTAAATTCTTAAAAACTAATATTATTTACCATTTTGGAGTACCTGAGAGGATCATAACTGATAATGCCTCCAACTTGAATGATAAACTGATGATGGAGGTTTATACCTAACTTAAAATTTCTTATCATAATTCAGTGACATATCATCCGATGATGAATGGAGCAGTGGAAACAGCCAATAAAAATATTAAGAAGATTATGGCTAACATGGTGGAGACCTATAAAGATTGGCATGAAAAACTCCTTTTTGCACTTTTAGCATATAGAACTTCAGTGCGAACCTCTAATAGGGCAACCCCTTATTCGTTGGTATATGGCACAAAAGCTATTTTACTGATTGAGGTCGAAATTCCCTCCTTCTGGGTATTGATGGAGACTAAATTGAAGGAAGCTGAGTGGGTCTGAGATCACTATGAATAGTTAAATTTTATCAAAGAGAAAAAACTGCGAGCAATTCAGCATGGGCAAATGTATCAAAAGAGAATGATGAGAGCTCATGATAAGAAATTCTATCCAAGATAATTTCATGAAAGAGAGTTGGTATTAAAAAAAATCCTTCCTGGCCAAAAGATTCACGTGGTAAATAGGCTCTAAATTTGGAAGGACCTTATATGGTTAAAAAATCATTTTTTGGTGGGGCATTAATTCTAGCAGAAAGGGATGGGCACACTTTACCTAATCCTGTCAATGCCGATAATGTAAAAAAGTATTATGTTTAAAAAATAAAAAAGCACAAAAAATTTAAAAAAAGGAAAAAAAGTTAAAAAAGAAAAGAAAAAAAGAGTTAAAATGAAAAGCCTTAATTTAAAAACCCAAAAAGGGCAACGAGGTAGAATGATGATTGTGAAGGGAAATTCATTGAAACTCAAGATCGAAAATAAAGGCATTATGCAATCAAAGACATCTTCTTAGAGATTGATCCATGAAAGAATAGTGTTTTAATCAAGAAAAGCTTTTGAAGATTTGAATGAGAGATTCCAACCATATGGATAACACCCATTTTTGTCCCTTATTTTGTATAAATTCTTATTCAGAAATCTAACATTGTATTTCCTTCCCTTTATTTAGAATGTATCTGCATTTCTTTATTCATACCTTTTTCACTTTTTATATTAAGCCTTTATTACCTTCATTTGTACCTCTATCTTTTTTATCTTTGTCATAGCTTTTTCATCTACATATGTTTCTAACAAATGGTGGTTGACATTTTAGAAATAAATACCAAAAAGATTTATTTGTATTACTTTGGATTGAGTTTAAACATTATAGGGATTTTAACTGATGTTTCAATTCGTTGGGTATTCTAGGAGGTTTAAAATCAATTGATAACATGGTTGAGTATCATCAAAGAAAAAAAAAATTAAAAGTCATGATCAAAGTATATTTTTGATAAGAAGAAAAATAGATTTTGTACAAGAAGCTCTGAATGCAGCCATCATCAGCCTTATTTACCCCATTCGATCACAGAGAGCTCTAGACTCAAGCATCAATAGCCTTGTTTTTTTACTCAAAGAAAAATATCTTCACAATGTCTTCTGAAAAATGCCTTCAGCCTCAAGTATCGAAGTAGGTTGATCTCTTGTAGAATACCTTCAAATTGAGGTTCAGGCTGACTCTCTTACCTAAAGAAAAATACAAATATTTGCAACATTTTCTGAAAATACCTTCAACTTCAAGACAAAGCACATATTCAAAACAAGAAGACATTTCAGGAATAGTTTTTGTATTATGCATGCATTCGCATTTGATAACTTATAATAAAAATTAAACGTGATACGAAAAAAGAACGATGGTCATGCTTATTCCCTCAAGGTTGAAAGGTAACTTCCTCATCTTTTCAAATTGACAAAGCATCCTAAGCCTCTTTTATATGTTGACTTGTAGGTTTTATCCCAGTCAACCCGTACCTTTGTTGACTTGTTGCTCTTATCCCAGTCAACCCTTTTTTATTTGTTGACTTGTAAGTTGTCCCGTTAACCCGTACCTTTGTTGACTTGTCAGTTTTATTCTAGTTAACCTTTTTTCATTTGTTGACTTATAGGTTTCATCCCAGTCAACCCTTACCTTTGTTGACTTATAGGTTCATCCCAGTCAACCCTTACCGTTGTTGACCTATCGATTTTATCTCGGTCAACCTTCTTTATATGTTGACTTATATATTTTATCTCAGTTAACCTCTTTATATGTTGACTTGTAGGTTTTGTCCTAGTCAATTTGGACCTTTGTTGACTTATAGGTTTTATCCTAGTCAACCCATACCTTTATTGACTGATGGGTTTTACCCCGGTCACCTTTTTTTATTTGTTGACTTGTAGGTTTTGTCCTGGTCAACCCGTACATTTGTTAACTTGTAAGCTTCATCCCAGTCAACCATTTTTATTTATTGACTTGTAGGTTTCATCTCGGTCAACTCTTTTTATTTATTGACTTGTAGGTTTCATCCCAGTCAATGCTTACCTTGGTTGACTTGTCGGTTTTATACTAGTAAACTTTTTTTATATACTGACTTGTGGGTTTTAACTTGATTACCGCTTTTTATTTGTTGACTTGTTGGTTTTCTCGCGGTCAACCTTTTATTTTTGTTGACTCGTAGATTTTGTCTTAGTCAACCTTATCTTTGTTGACCTATAGGTTTCACCTCGGTCAACCTCTACCTCTATTGAGTAGTAGGGTTTCATCCCAATCATCTTTTTTTGTTTGTTGACTAGCATGGTTTTGTCTTACTAAGCTACCTGTGACTTAGGTCTCGCCCTAGTCACTGTTTAATTTAAGATTTCTCTTTAGGGTGAATTAGTTTTTTATTTTTGTTTTGAGTTTAGTTTTCAAAGCTTAATGACTTGAATGAAATCATATCTATTAGGTCTTTGCCCTATTTCTGATTCCCAACAACAGTCAAAGAGAGGTAGTTGTAGACACCTAATTTCATTCGGGTCTTGTTTCTAATAATCCTGAATATTCGAGATCGAGAACTTAATGGCTATCCTCATTAAGAACGATCTTTTTTCAGATGAATAAGACATTTTCAAGACCTTTTTAGTCATAATTTAAATAACCATAAGTTCACGTGACAAAAAAAAAAAGTCATATTTTGATCTCTCAATTTGGATAAACAGGATGAATATTTAAGAAAAATTATTTTTAATATTTTCTTCCCAAAATTTTGAAATTCTACTTTTACAGATGATATCATAGTTAAATTTTTCATTTTTAGGATTTTTTTTAGGCTTGTTCGTTAAATTTGAGAAATTGACTTTCGTATATTTTTACCGATACTTGTGTGGTATTTATACTGACATGCACTCTGAAAAATTAGAAATATTCAATTAAAAAAATTTATGCTGACATTTTATACGACAAGGTGTCAAGTTTTTCATTCTTGTAATTAATTTTGAATTTTTTTCATAGCATTGCGAGTATTGTACTCCTGAAATTTTTCTAATAAAATTATTTTGAATTTTGAATTTTCTTCTTTATGATTTTACAAATTAATATTTAAAATAATATGTTTTATTTAAATCATTTTATATAATTTTTTATTATTTTTGGAAATTATTTTTGGTTCTAGAATATGAACTTTTCATTATCTGTAAAATTTTTTACGTAATTTTTTGAGTTTTAAATTTTAAAATTCTTTAAATATTCCCATTCAACTACAATTAAATCAGTTTTTCAAAATTCACCTATTTGTTATGAATTTTAGAATTTTTTCTGTTTTCAAAATACGGAGTTTTTTACTCCATGAATTTTTTCGTGAAGATTTTTTCTAAGTTCATATTTTTTATAAATTCCTCAAATATTATTATTTAATTCAGATTAAATTAGTTTAGGAAAATTTCTTTTATTTTATCAGTTTTGCATTATTCTTTTGAAGTTCTTCTATTTCTAAAATACGAAGTTTTCTACTCCATAAATTTTTTCAAAAGATTTTTCTTAGTTTATAATTTTTAAAAATCTTTAAATATTATTTTTAATTCATATTGAATCAGTTTTGAAAATTTTAATTTATTTTATGAATTTTAAAATTTTTTTTGTCATCGAGATATGGGTTTTATACTCAGTAAATTTTTTCAATGAGATTTTTTTGAGTTTTTAATTTTTAAATTTCTTTAAATATTATTAATTAATTTATATTAAAACAATTTTTTTTAAAATTTTAATTTATTTTATAAGTTTTAAAATTTTCTCTATTACCAAGACACGAAGTTTTCTACCCGTAATTTTTTCGGTAAGATTTTTTTGAGTTTATAAATTTTAACATTTTCCAAATATTATTATTTAAATCATAGTAAATCAGTTGTAAAATTTTATTTTATGAGTTTTGCATTTGTTTTACATAAAACAATTTTTCCCAGTAAAAGTTTTTCTTGTAAAGTTTTACGAGTTTGCTATTTTTAATATTTTTGCCTTGTACATAAAAATTATTTTTATCATTAGATTGAATTAAATTGATTATATGAAATTTTATTTTTAAAAAATATAATTTTTAATTTTTACAATTT